>WBMZ01005592.1:0-95274 GCA_013400975.1 Atrichornis clamosus
CGCGGTGCCAGGCAGCGCCGCTGGCGGGTCACTGTGCCCCGGCCACCCCCGACCCGGCAGGGCTTCCCGAGCGCAGCCCGGGCTTCCCGAGCGCAGCCCGGGCTTCCCGAGCGCAGCCCGGTCTCCCCGCCTCCGCCGCTGCTCCCGCTGCGGCTGGGGCTCCCCAGGCTGTGTCGAGCCGGGGCTGCCCGGGATCCCCGCGGGATGCCCCGGGCGGGGCCGGAGCCCGGATTGGCCTCTCCCGGCCGCGGCGCCTCCCTGCCGGCTCCCGCCCGGCACGGGGGAAACGAGGGGGAACAAGACAGTCCCGGTGACCCCGCTCCCCGCGGCCGTTCCCCAGTGCCGCTCCTCGGGCGGGAGGCAGCGACCCCCGCCCGGGAGCTCGGTGCTCCCGCGGGGTGACGGGAATCCCCGGGACGGGGCGCGGGGCCGGGGGGGCCCGGCGGAGGCTGAGCCTTAGTGAGCGGGGCTGTGCCGCTCTCGCCCTAGGTAGGATGGACCTGCCCCCCTGCCTCTGCCCCCATGTCCAATAAGAAGAGACCCGGCTTGACACCTGCCTATATACAGAGGAGGAGAGCAACATCTTCAGCGCTGGGCTTTGGAGGGGGGGGACCAACCCAAAACACAACACAACATCAGGGCAGAGCGGGGGGCTCGGTGGTATTATAAAACCCCCCCAAGACTATGACTTCCAGTAAAATTGAGATGCCAGGGGAGGTGAAGGCAGATCCTGCAGCTCTGATGGCATCTCTGCATCTGCTGCCTTCTCCCACTCTCAACCTTGAAATCAAATACACCAAGGTAAGTTGTGTTCGTTTGTTCTGGCAGAGAAATTCATGGTTTTCCCTCCAAAGGAGGGATTTTGCTTAAAATCAGTTTCATTCTGCCCTACCCAACTTGAGTGTAGAGATTAAAAAAAAACTGCTAAAAGACTGCCTTGAATCTGTAATACAAGAAACAGATTTTTAGCCCCGTAATCAGCTGAAAAACCACAGGATAATACAAGAGCAAATTAGATCTGCTGGGACTGGCTTTGCCACTTCTCTTTAAACGTACTATTTTCTGCGGAGCTGTTTGGGTTATTTTCAGTGCAAATCAGTAGTTCTCTAATATGTTTTGGTTGGTTTTAATGTACTTCAGAGGACATTACTATACCTGTGTATCTCAATCAGAAAATAAAAATGTTTTCTTTCTTGAATTACCCTGTGTGCCCAAGGGACTCTTTTATAATTCCTGGAGGACTCTTAATACTACCAGGTTGTTACAGCACTGGGACAGGTCTCTGCTGACTTCCGTGATTCTTGAATACACCTTTGAACAATATTGTGAGAGGGCATGTTTTTCCTACTAACCTTTAAGGCTGACTTTCATAAAGAGAGGGTTAAGAACAAACCCATTGGGTCGATATAGAAAAATCTGCTGGTTTTCTGTGGTGTCTTATGAGACTACATTGGTTTTGTCAATTAAAATGGGCTTTAAGAACATTCATTGGTTTGTAAATGCATTTTGACTTTTTAAATTCGTTTATGTATTTTTAATCTTTGCATCTTTAGTATCTTTAAAGAATGTTTTCATTTCTGTTGGAGAGGTTTCAAATCCATTGTATAAACAGACTACAATGTGTCAGACTTTGTTTCTAATTACCAAGTAACTTAATAGGAAAATAAGCACATCAGCACTGGAAAAAGGTGATAACATTTTTATCTACTGGAAATACAACTTCAGGGGCTTTAAACTGATAGGAGACTCATTTTGGCCGATGTAGTGTAATTTTTTTCCTCCATATCATCACTTTAAAAGCTTTTCATCTTTCCTCTTTTTTTTAGTGGGTGCCAAAACTAATTTGTCGTCTAATTTGTTGCAGCAATTCCATGTTCTAGAAGAATGTTCAGAGGGAAACCAACTATTTTAGATTTCATTGCATTTTAATGCAAACTGAAATGTGCAAATTAAAAGATGCACATAGTTTCTTGTACATAATTTCTCTTAAAATAGTTTAAATAAGTAAGAAATGCAGTTTCTGCGTGCTATGTAGTGCTACACCTTGGGAGCAATCATCCTGTGCAAATAGTATTTGGCATTAATTTTGTGCATTGCTGGTTTCAGTGTAAACTGTGCTTCAGGAGTGTTTGGTGGGAAATACTTGAGAGTAATATCACAGTCAGTTTGCATCATAAGTGTACTTGCATTCCTCTGTTCTAAAACAGGAGAATTGGTCTGAAATTCTTTTTGAAAAATATGGCAATCATCAGCAATCATAGCTTCCTTTCTGTGAGAATGTATAGTGACTTTTAATAAATCAATACACACTGCCATCATCTCAGATCTACAATGTTGCACATTTTATACTAATGAACAATTAAAAGAAAGTTATTTCTTTTCAATATTAAGCCAGAAACAATGGCAACATGCTTCTTCTAAGCTTAGTTTTGAGATATCAGGTAACTCCTCGTTGCTTTTGAGAAAAATTTGGTTTAGGACAGGTATCAAATGTTTCACTTGGCATATCCTCTGTCTCTGTTTTTCTGTCTGTCTCGCTCTTTCCTCCTTTTTCTCTGCAGGAAATTCAAGTGATTTATAGATAATTGGAGTCTTCAGCTTGGAGTCTTGTCTTGGGCAGGACTTTTATCCAGGATCCACTTTCCCACCTATTACAAAGAAAAACAATCAGAAATGAAATAATGGATTGTAACTTGATTCTTTCTTTTGGGGGAGTGGTCACTTCATGTCCTAAATGACAAACAACTTCCATAAACAATAAATAACATTAGACTAAAGCACTTTGGCAAGAAAAAAAAAGAAAACAACCCCAGACCTTGTAAAATCAGACATCTGTAAGCATTCCTAGCAGTCTCTCTCCTGCTTGTTAGCTGGGAATTTTAAATACACAACCAGGACACAGAATTCTTGAACTCTTTATTACAGCTGTCTATGAATGTAAAATCTTAACCATTTGGGGGTTAATTCTTTATGAACAAATAGAGGTACCGGTGAACATTTAAACTAAGTGAAATAATTTAAAAATATACATTTCCAATTAAATTCTATTTCTGTAGTTCTAGAGTTGGTAAATAGACAGTTTTGTTAGGATAGAACATGTTAAAATTCCAGGATTCCCTAAGTGAGATTTGTTAAAGATTTGTAATATATGCAGGAAAAAAAATTATTCATTAATCTTTTTAAAACTGCATTACCAGCGGGGTTGCTATGAAAATTCCTTTCAAGAACATAGATAAATATTACCTGTGTAATTCTTACCTACTTGACAATTTAGCAGAGTTACTGAAATTGGTGAAATATTACTGTGGTAAATTTATTCAAGTGAGCAGAAAACTGTACGTTAAGTCCTTCTGATCCGTACACCTGGCAGAGCACCCAGAGGCAATGTAGGATGGGATTGGTCAGAAAAAACATGATTTAGTGATGAAAATTACACAATGCCATGGTTTTATGTAAGAGGTGCAGCAGTAGCTATTGTGACTTCAGTATTGGAAGTCAGCCTATGCTGCTTTAAAAAACCAGTCATTAGAAATATTTTTGCCAGTTTTTTAATTCCTTGGCACAGTCTGTGAAAAATAAAGTGTTGTAGATGTGTGTAATCAGAACTGGTGAGCAGGATGTGAACCAGACATGCAGGTGAGTGTTCAAGCACATAGGGTTAAATTTTTCTGTATGGCTGGCAAGTACTGGAACTGTTACATGCAGGATTATCTCTCTTTTCACTGTGACTACTCTTTAACTCTTTATTTCTTAACATTAACATTTGGGGAGGGATTGCATCTGCTGAACAGGGCATCTTGGAGGATTGCATGGAATTAGGTTGCTCCACAGCCCTGTGGCACAGCAAGCCCTCCTCAGACTTGTCAGGAGCTGTTGGCAGTGCTGTGCTCCATATGTAAGGGGCACGTAGGTAGGAAGGGGATCCAGCTCTCGCCCTGGAAACAAGTCACGCTTCTACAAAAGTCAACTTTATGCCAGAACTCTCCCAGAACGGGCTGCTCCAGAAATATCCAATGCGTGAGATAAGCAGTAGCAATGATGTCTGGTAGGACATGTCATTAGTGTGTTTTGTAGAGGAAGCACAGCCCGGAGAACCTGGCAGCTTCTCAGGGTGGTCAGAGGGTTCTCAGTACTGTATTGATGCCTCCGTCTTTTATGCTTTTACAGAACTCCATTTTCCCTCCTGAGACCGTCTCCCAGGTATCTGGCAGTAGATACGGAATCAGCCCAGGGGATTGAGCCCTTTGCAGCATTTCCCTCCTGCTGTCTCCGTTTGAGGGGCTAAAGGTGTTTGTGCAGGATGTGGCTGTCCTTCCTTTGTAATGGCACAGTTACATCTGCTTTACAAAGTATTTTCTTTGTGATTTTAGTAAGTCATGTAGAGTTTTTAAAAGACAACTCAGTATAGAATGAGCACCCCAGGGCTCTGTCCTGTCCCAGCTCTGTCACTACATCAGGTAGCTGAGTGAACAGACACTCTCAGTTTGCATCGTGTTGGGGTCACTAATCCACATGGATTTTGTTTCTTGCTTACCAGCTGATTTAAGTCTGAGAAAGAGCTGAACAACTTTAGCATAAGGAAAACCTGAAGAATTGTGGTTTTGAGAGCTTTTTATAAAGAGGAGCTCTAAAGGGATGAAGTTACAGTGCAGTGGCAGTGAAGAGGTACATGAAATGTTTCCGTATTAACAGCCTATGAATTAGCTGACAACCATATTTTCTTTGTCCTGTGGAAAAGGTTTTGCCTCTACCCTTACAGCACAGGCTAAAATCTGTCCAGTTTCTGTACACAGACCAGGTAAACTACGCAGCACTGCAACAGAAAGCTGTGTACAGGAGTTTGTGTGCAGTGTAGGCAAACTGCTTCTGAGCAGACAAAAACTAACAAATACATTTCAAATTGTCGTATGATAAGCATCTGCGTTTGAAGTATTTTATTACTAGGTTTCAGTATTTTCATTCCCATTGTGCTTTCTTGGCATTACCCTTTTCATCAAAATTTCCAGCACGCATTTTTCAGATAAAATTCTAAACTGACATTAAGATAGGAGGCAGGAAATCTATTTTATTTAGAATAATATGCAGAATCTTGGTCATTTTTTGCACTGAAGACAAACTTTGGCAAAATTCAGGTAAGTGATGAATACATGCACTTTCCCACCTGTCTTTCCTGAATGAGCTACTTTAATGCCTTTTGAAGTCAGATTCAGTGAGTGACACTTGAAAAAACCAGCTTGCCTTTTGGGTCAGTTGGTGAGCACAGTCCTGTTACAAAAGATGGGGCACAGAAAATTAGAGGTGTTTGCATGAAGATTAGAAAAATAAAACAGCTACTTTTCTCCTTTGTGGAACAGCATCTGATGCTGACATTAGGTATGTCCTCTGTATCATCACGTATGATGTTCCAGTGTATATACTTTATGCAAATTTACTGCTGTTTAAATCTGCAGTTTTAATTCTCTTCTGGTGTATTCATATTGTCTTTAGTATTACAATCCATCAACTCAGATAGCAATTGCAAAGTATTTATGCACTTCTTTCCAGTTAGCAGCCTGAATGTAGGATTCTTTCTTTCCTTCTAAACCTTTAAGGTCTTTTGCCCAAACCCCATTTACCCAAGTTTTGCACGAGGGAACAAGAAACAACCACAGCCTCACACATATCCAGCCCCTGCCTTTGCTGACTCCAGTACAGCCACTGCAGCCATGGAATTCAAAATCCTTAAAAACACAGAAACCACCAGGCTGAACTGGCTCCAACTGGAGAACTACTGAGACTGCTGTATTACGGAGGGGTAACTATGGTAGCAGTGACCTCTTACTGTGCTGAATCTGCAGGGAAAGGCTGGATCTTTAGGGAAAATGCACCCTGGTTTAATGCATTAAGCTGTACAATAATATATTGCTGTCTCTGTCCAGTCTGTAAGGTCAGATGATGCACTGAAAGACAGGAGCTATGCAATCAGTGCTCTTCTCATTGCAAAAAATGTTTAACGTTTCAAGTATTCAGATATAAAAGATCCATGTATTTATTTGCACACCAAAACCAGAAGGCCAGTAATAATCAGAGCACTTGCCTGAGTTGAAAGGCAGACAAATTCGTACCCCTGCTCTGCAGCAAACAGAGCAGAAACTTGAATATGGATCCCTGGTTTCTCACGGGGAATAGGTTCAAATTTTGCCACCGTTGGCTATCCTTGGAAAGAATCTCACATTACCTGCTGCTGGATAATTCACTCCTAAAGTATTGATGAGGTCTCAGAGACATCCACTTGATAGCCCAGTAGGCAGGACACCCTTGAAGGAAAAGTAGTATTCAGGTCTTTGCTCCAAGAATAGTCATGATGTTGGGCAGAGCAAGGATTTGATCCAAGATCTGTGTCTGTCTAGGCATTGTGTGAAGGATTGAATTGGGACAATCACACACCCTTTCACGCTCTCTCTCACTCTTCCCTTCTGACCCCCTGCCAAAAAAAAGAAACAACCCCCCTCATTAATTCTCCATTTCATTGTTCTTCAGAAACATTTCCCACAGGAGTTCACCAATTCTGGGGAATTTCCATATTAAATTTCTATCTTGTATATCTGCATTTTCTGATAAATCCCACAGTCCCAAAAGTCTTGATGCAGCTTGTCCATCTCCCTGTCCATGCAAAATTGTTTCCAGCAGATCTTAATGGGCTCTGCTGGTTTGAAGTTATTCGCTGCCATAAACTGCCTTGTTCCTGGAGCACACCATGGAACCGCTGGATCCAGTTGTCCTCCTGTCTTTACGGTGCACATGAACAGTTGCCTTCAGTGAGCTGTCCACAGACATTGCAAATCATTGGGAACAGATCAGCATCCAGAAGTTGTCTGAACCCTTCCTTTCAAGAGGCTTGGATTTGCATTTACTGCCTTTGGCAAATTTCATCTCCCTTGAGTTGCCTAAATGTCGTTTAACTTCAGCCCCAGTAATATTTTCTACAGTACTCTGATTAGCCTGAACATTTTTATCTACAAACTCTGTACCTTACTATTAATGATCTGCAAAGGCAGGTGAGCCAAGATATCGATTGCCAGTCACAGTAATGAAGGGGCACCTTGCTATTAACCTCTTTCCAGGCAGAATTATCCGTTTATTTCCAGTCTTTTTATCTTATCTCTTAACCACTTTTTAATCCATGGCAGGACTTTATCTTTCACCATATGGTTACTAACTTTCCTTAATAGCGTTTTGCTAAGGACTTTATCATCAAAAGCCTTTTTAAAGTCTAAATAAATTATATCCACTGATTCACCTCGGCTCCTCATTTGACTAACTATCTTCCAAGAAATCTCACACATTTACAGAGATAAATGACAAAAGATGAGTTCAGTGGTCCATACCATAAATTTTTAGTCAGGTCTTGCATAAAGTCATATTTCTTCTTTTACAGTTTTGTGGCTATCTTTCATAGGGCTGACTGTAACATTTCTCTATTTATTTTTTGAAAACTGTTTAACTCTCCCCATTTCTAAAAAACCCCACAGCTTTTTATCTGTTTGTTTGGGGTTTTTTAGGAGTAGAACTCATTGCCTGAAACAAGTAACAAATGCATCAAATTTAGTTCAGCTGAAAGGAATGACAAACAAAAAATTAAACATTTAAGCAAAGACAAGATTATAAGGAAGCTATGTAAATATAAGCACAGATGTCTAAAGGTTTATAAAATCTTGAGAAAGTTGCAGTTCTATGCAATTCTCTAGTAAGGAATCCTCAGGTAAGTGCAGGCATCCCTACTTAAAGCACAGCAAGTACATGAAGAGCTGTGTGAAGATTTACTACTAAGTATTATGCAGAGAAAGATGAAGTCTAAAAAATGACTGCCATCCAAGATCCCAATCATTCTTTATTGTTGTGCTCACTCAAATGAATTCCTGTTCAGACTGCATATACCTAGCTGTTTTTCTTCAAAACATGAGTTCCCTATTTCGGAATTTGTCCAAAAATATATTTCTACTCGTCAGCATTTTCTGTGAATAGCAGTCTACCATTGTGACATGAATGCAACACATTGATGTTAAGTTACTGAGCTAAGCTTTAGGAGCACTTCATTACTAAAAGTGTGATATGTGAAGCCACATCAAAGTGTTGCTGTGATAGCAATGCTGAAATAGTTTCCCAAATAACCAAAGGAAAAAAAGGACCTAATCCTTGATTACTTGGAGTCAGTGCCTTTCACAGCCTAGTGAACTATATTTTTATCTGTGACTTGAAACTTAATACATTCCACCTTTGTTGGACTAAAGTGGAAAAATACTGTAGAGAACAATCCACGTCAAATTCTGTGACCCAAATGAAAATGTTTAAGGTCAGCTCAATCTCAGTTGACCTCGGCTGGAGGTTAAAACATGAGGACCACACTGACCACTAGAGTATATAAACCTTAATCTGTGAGGGATTCGTAGGTAATGAAGACTTTGAATTGAAGTCAAAATCTAAAGGGATGCTGTGGGACAGCTGTGAGGGGCCTACAGCAGGTGGTGTGGTTACAGAAAGGATATACTTGCAATTTCCATGTGGATTTATAGTATGCCCTAATTTAAAATGAGTTACAAAAAAATCCATTTGGAAAGTCACAAAGATGTAGGAAGTGTTGCATGAAAAATCAGGCTGCATCCCCTATGCTGAACTTGGATGGGAAGAGGATGCCGGGGGACACTGTCCTCTTACCGTGCTCTGGTCCTGTAGCAATGATTACACTGAATCCCTCGAGTTTTACTCAGAAAAGATCAGAAAGTGCCTTTCCATACAGAAATTCCAAAAACATGTGTTTGCACAGGTAAGGGCTTCACTCTAAAGTGAGACTGATTTCTTTCCAAAGCAGAGCTGTTTACCATTTGGGGTTAATACAGGTATTTTTACACTGTCTTATAAAGGCTGATCTTATCCTCTTGTGAACAGGTCAGCATGCCTTAAATTTGGCTTCAAGTGACTAGAGCTGGTTAGAGCCTCAGGTGTACATTTCATCTGAAATAGATCTCTCCAATTGGAAGATCCTTCCAGGTCTGTGCTGTGGCATTGTTTTCTCATGCTTCAGTGGGAAAAACACCACTTAATATATCTTCATCATTGCCCTCACCACCCCCACCATCACCCTGGTATACTCTTCATGGCTTTCGTGCAATTTCTGATGCCTTAGCTTTTGAAAACTGGAAGAACTGAGATGCATTAGCATTTGGGATTTCTTTTTATTTCAGCTACTTGCAGCACAATTGGGACTGAAGCACACCTGTCCTGGACATGGCCTTTAAATGATCTTCAGTGGACTGCTGGTGTTAGATTTTTTGTAAAGATGATTCCTCATAACAAGTTATTTTACCTGTCATCTTCTAGTCTTCCAACTAGTGGCTCTGCTTTTCTAAATTTTGGTCAGAAATATAATCTACTTTAGTATAGCCAAATAAGGATCTCCCCAAAATGAGCAGCCACTTCTGGATATATCTTCAGCTTCTCTTCCATAGCCAGGTTGTTTTCAGAATCTGGTGTTTCTCTCACAGCCTGTATCTGCTTATTTATTTAATTTAGGCTTCTCTTGGCTGTTTTATTTGTGTTACCTTTCACTAACTTTCTTCAGAATATTTAGTAGCAATTTTTAATTTTTATGTTTTGCAGTCTTTGTGTTTTCCAGCCTACTTTTCTTCTCATATCTTCCTTCTTAGCCACCCCATTTATTTTCTTGCTTGTGCTTCCCGTTTTTATCCCTGGGAATGCAAATCTTCTTTGACTCTTTCACATTCCTAAGCCTCCATGCTGATTCTATGGATTTTAATTTCCTAGCTTCAAGCAGGGAGTTTCTAAGTTACTTCCTCTTTAAAAAAAAATCCGCTTCTTGAAGTTTAGTATCCCAGAGAGTAGGGCTTCTTCATGTGTTTCTCTCCTGCAATGAAACTGGAATTATTTACGTGGTAACCATTTCTCAGGGGTTCAGACACAATTTTTAGTCCTTGACAGGACTGTGTCAAATGTTGTTTACATTAGGATACAGAAAACTCTGTTGTCTATTTCAGTGCAGCTCTCACTGAATTAATACACAGTTATTTTGGCACCAGTCTTACTGCCTTCATACTCTTTTTCCTCTTTGGTACCACTTCAATGTCACTTCAGTTGCTCTTATTTAGAAGTCAGTACTTCACTCCTGCTATTATCCTTCATGATGTACACTGTTTCTGTATCCGTGGGTCTGCATTTTGTGTTATTCCTCTCCTCCAAGCAGTGCCCACGCAAAGCGTTGCACACAGAGCTGCTCCCCCCTCTGCAGCCCGACTTGTCCTCCCTACACAGCTTACACGTAAAAAGTGTGGAATGCCTCTGATAGTTCCCATCCCCTTATGCTCAAAAAATGCTGGGTTTTTTCCTCTCCATGATACAGTCCAGATCACCCATTTTCACACTCAGGTTTTCTTAGGCTGGTTTATAGGCACTTGTGCTTTTATTTCCTAACTATAAGATAACCTAGATGAAAATTGTGATCTAGTTAGTTGAAAAATCCTGTAAAGTCTTTTCAGCTCCACCACAAAAGCACTTGCTGCACCTCATTTTTATTTGCCACTCTGCTAGTGTAAAAAGTCCTTAAAATAGAATTTAATTTTAAACTGGATTTAAGACTTGTATATATTGTCAAATTGACTTGAGAAGGCATTTATGTAACTGACAGGTGGATACATAGATTTCCTTTTTTTTTTTTAAGGAACCACTTCGTTTTGTTGTCTGAAACATATTTGGAGTTTATTTTAAACATTCTTTGCACCCAGACATAAAAACACTGTCCTGATTCCACTGGATATTTTCAAAGCTTACCGTAACATATGCATTTTACATTTGCTTATGTGTTTCTTTAGAAATAGTTTAAGTTTACTCTTGAGTTGTTAAAAACTAGCAAGAAATTACCACCTACCTTCCAAATCAAGGGGTTTATTTTATTTTTTCCAATTGCTTCAGTTGTGACACACTGTTGCAGCAGACCTGTATCAGAATGGCCTGCATGGACCTTAAGCAACAAGCACACGTGTTTTTCAGGACATCTGGCTAAGCCTTCACCTCCTTTTCCATCAGTGCTTGACGTTCTGTTGGTCTTCCTCTTTTTGTCCTTATCACACTTTCTTTACCACAGCTACTTAACGGCCTCTTCTCTTTTGTGATGTTTATTGCATGCTGTTTTCCTGAGAGGTGAGAATCAAGCTCTGTTTTTTCACTATCCATTTTAAATTGTGATATAAGACTAACACTAAATGTGCTAAATGTGCTGCTGATTGCCTGGGAGCCTTGGTGGTCCAACCCTCTGATAGTGATTTTTAATCCATTTGTTACATTACTAAAGACGTTTTTAGCTGGCATCACTCAACTGCAAGTGTTAATATTCTGCTCCATCAAATCTCTCAGAAAGCATTAATTGATTCAGCCTCACTGTAAAATTGTGACAAGGCTCCTTCACAGATGGGGGAGTTTAAATTTGTGGGAGTGTAACCATGACTAACTCAGACAGTAGGTCAGTGTCAGAGGCAGGATCTCTCGCTAAACCAGCCAGACTACAAGAAGATCAAACCTCTATTTTTGTACATGGTATTCTGGGAAATGGCAATACAGATGAATTTCAGAGCCAGTGTTTACCTGTGGATGCATGTCTGCACTTCTGTATCTTATTAGTGGCACACTTCTCTGTGTACTCACCTATACATGCACATGCAGAATAGCTGAAAAGAGCCCTTTCTTTGTGCTCTTTGCTCTCTTCCTGTGTCACTTTACCAGGAACTGTCTCTGTTGTCGTTCTCTTGAGCGTTGTCAGGGAGGCAGTGCCCTCCCTCCTTGCTGCAAGATCTGCATAATGAGTTCCCAAACTGGAGCTGGTGATGTTGCTCCCCTCCGTACTCCTCTGTTAGGAGCAGGAATATCCCATCGGTGCACAGCAGTGACACTACTGGAACTCCAGTTCTGGTATTGTTTCTCTTCACTTCTCAGAGTTTTTGTTTTAGTCAGGCACTCCAGCATGGAGGGGGAAGGAAAGCCCTCCTATTCAGATGCCAAGCAGGAGCCCAGTGCAGAACATGCCCACTGAGCGGTGCAGCACAGCTCTTCCTCCCATCAGCCAAGACAATTGCTTTTAATGTTTGGATCCTACGTGAAACACAAACGCGTTCATGCTCTTGCTCTCTGTCTCAGTTCATTTCTTTCCTTGAGGGAGCACCAGGACAAATCCTTTGATAACTTATTTCCTGGTTAGAACCTGCCTTCCTGGAGTGATTCCCTGTGACTGGGAACCTTTGTAGTCAGCTCCTCCAGCTGTTTGCCTAAATGGTCTTTAGGGAGATTAAAAGCAGTGAACCTGGAATAGCAACATTAGACTTCATGGGAATTTAGTTATTACTCCCTGGATTGGATTGGTGACATACCTTACACCAGGTAGCTGCCAAAGGCTGCATGACGTGACCCTTCACAAACGGCTGCCACTGGTGTGCTCCTTGCAGAGGGGGGGCACTGCGTGACACGTTTGCTGTAATTAATACTGGATTTCATACCTTTACATACCAATATTATTTGCAATGTCTGGCTGAAAAATTTCTCAGATTAAAGTCTTGGTAGTGATTTTAGCCTTTTAGTGATCATGTGTGATTGTATTCACTACAAGCATAAATCCTGCCTTGTTAACAGCAGGGAGACTAATGAGGTTTGCCCATATTCTGGTATCGTTACAAGGGGCTCCAGCAGAGAAATACGGAGTTTGGTTAGATAGGGGAAAGGAAACATGAATTTTAAAGGAAATGGGAGGCATATATGAGTGTTTGTTTTTTTTTTTTAAGGAAGGCTCTTTATTGACAAGACTTACTGTGCACTTTGCTCATTTAAGGAAAGGTCTGTATGGTCAGGTTTTGGTTTTGCCCTAGTCCATGTTTTTAATGCTGCATGTTTGGCAAGAGTTTAGGGTCATGTTTTTAATTTACATACTCAAGTTATTAGTCTGTTTCTATTTAAAGGTAAATAGAAGAGCTCATTTTTCATGCAGGCCTACATGTCTATACAGAATAGCTTGCTGGTCATATATAAAAATGTTACATTCATCAAACATTTGCATTATTTTGGTATATCCTCAAGTGTTCTATTTGGTTGAGACTGTAGTCAGTTCTTGCAAGAATGCTTCACATCCAATTTTAGTCTTAGCACCACAGCATACTTTGGGGTGTAAATCTGTCAGGTATCCAAGCACAGCAGGATACTTTGACAGTTTAAGCCCAGTTCTCCCCAATCAGCCTTATGAATAATAAAAAGCAGAATGACCTATTCTAGTCTTGTATATGTAAAGGCAGTGACTTAATCAACAGAAAGAACTGGAAGAGAAATAAGACCTGACCTCTGAGGAAAGGGAATCTAACTAAAGGTTTCTTCTCTCCAGAAGAATATTCTTAAATAAATCAGTATTTTCCAAGACTTTTTATTGAAAATTTCCAGCCTGAGAGATTTCATTGCAGCAGTGAACAAGAGGTGTTGGGTTCCTTTGCATCTTCTTGAAGAGCAAAAAGAGTTTATAAATCAGACTTCTGGGAATTGTTATCTCACAGCTGCTTCTAACAAACACAACAATTTGTTTTAAAGGCTTTCACCAAAGATGTCATAAGTGGTAATCCCTATGTTGTAAGTGGGTACTTAATGTGATTTAACTTAATGCTGATGATGCAGAGCTATTCTCCCCCAAAAGCCCATTAAGAACATCCAATTTTCTGGTAGACTAACACTCCTGCTTACTATCGTAGAGATAAGTGACTGTTTAACCAGGACAATAAGGAATAGTTTCACACCAAGGCTGCAGAACTGAGTAGCCACAAAACTGTTCTTTGTGAAACTTCAGACTTTGAATGTAAATGTCATAAGCTGGGTTTTTTCTTTTTAGGAGTAGTTTGAATTTCTGTATGTACAGACATGTACATACAGGCTCTTTGGAATATCTTAATGAGTGTACTGGTGAATATCATTATTTATGATATTAGTAGGCATGCTCTAGGTAGAAAAAGGCCAGTGCAAGCCATTTATATAAATAAAGAAACTGATAATGAGTTTTATTTCATGTCTCCCTGAAGTGCAGATAATTCTAACAGTTTACCCAAGATAATGCTTCTCTCACCAAACGCTTTTTGTGGATTCTGTACATGCAGAACAACACAAAAGGACTGTCTCTGGCATCATTAACAAAATATGCTAACAGTAATACTCCAAAAACTTCAGGATGCAAAGTGGAAGCAAAGGCAAACTTTTCAGGCGCTTAAGGCTGCTCACTTGGGTCTAATATAGACTTAGCACTTTGCAGGTCAGTGGCTCTGCTATTTGTCTCTGACCTAACAGATCTGGAGTTCTTCACATCAAAACCAAGTCTTGCTGAGCTGAGATCAAACGTGCTAAGGTAAGGATCTTGCCAGTGATTTATCGTGCCAGGGAGGGTGATCAGGCCATAAGGGACCACTGCAAATGAAACTGACATTCCAGCAATTTCTCATGTGTAGTTATAAGGTAATTTTCTCAGGCAGAGCTTTAAAGTCAAAATAAATTTGCCCATTGTATTTTTCTGTGTTGTCTATAATGTCTGAAATCCTACGAGGAATGTTTATTTAGGCAGCACAGTTAATTTCTAAGTAAGAACTTGTTCCTGGTGACGAACATTTAAAATGGCAGTTACCTACAAGGGAGATTAGATTCTTCCAAATGGCAGAGCATGTTTCCCATGTACAGATAAATAGCTCACAAAGTTTTCTATCACACATAACGAGCACATAAGACTTGCAATGCACAAAACATGGGAGAATTACACAGACTAATAGAATCTTGTTTGTACAAACCCCTCCTCATTCCCACCATTTCAAATGAGTGCTTGTGGAAGGGTTTCCAAGATCAAGTTCTTAATAGCCACAACTTCATTAAAGTCCAGTGACAGCCCAAGAATAGATTCTGTAAACAAATACTCCCTCCTCTCCATTCTTGATATAGTGGATTTTTAAAAATCTTTATTTCATATGTTTTAAGGTGCTGTTATTGGCATCAAGGATCATAGTCCATAAAATCCACTGCCATCCTTATCCAAATCATTCAGGGATGGCTTTTCTTTGTTATTAGTGAAAAAGTAGAGCATACTTAAATTTTAAGTCATCTTGGTTTCACAGAGTTTTCCGATGCAGTTAAAAAAGAGAGTAAATTTCTTCTCCAGCAATTAAAGAGTCCCACTGGTGAAAGGATAAGTAAAGCTTGGGAGCTTAGTTTCTTAGGAATACATGAAATATTACCTGAGCTAGGTTATTGCTCCTGTATTGTGCTACTAAAAGCAGATAAATTCTTCATTAACTGAAAAAGTGAAAATTACTTTGAGGAAAGCCTTTATGTGCTGCAAGCAAAGTTTCTTCCCACAGGTTTAATAAGGCAGTCAAAAGGAGTAAAATGTTTGTGGTGGGTATAGTTCAACAGACAATACAATCTGAAGTTTCTTCTCTTTAGATTAATTTTCTTGAACAACCAGGCGCAAAATAATCCCTTTAATGAGACTGAACTGAAATAACGGATGCTGTATCAGCATGTGGCACAGTGAGAAACTAAAATAGAAAAGGGTATCATCACAGTTTGGCAGCCTGGGTTTTGTGCAGGAAATACTTGGGGGGGAGGAGGAAAGTCAGCAAGCTACTGCATGTTGTTAAGACTTATTTAATCTTCTTAACTAATTACTCACACTTCCTAATTCAAAATCATACAAACAAAAACGTTTAGATAAGCCAGAGTTTTTTCAAATGGGTGCCCCCTACAGCTTAGAAAACAAACATGACAGGTTTCCCCTGTCTGATGTGCTGCCATTTGCAGAAGAACAGACCCAACTCCCAGAAAGACAGAAGACTAATTAAGACAGGAAGACAGGCAGGTCAAACATTTGGTGTGAGGGATTTGGGACATAGGGGAGAAAAAAATCATGTTACATTCCACTTTCACAGCAGACTGATGGGAATCTTCAAGCCCTTTCTCTGATTCCATTTGCTGCTCAGAGACCCTGGATTCCTTCAGTTTCTCCTCCCATCACACCCCTTTCTCCACGTACCATTCCCCAAACCTCTTCTATCTGTGAGCTGCCTCAGCAGGGGACTTGTCCTGTCTGCCTTTAAGCACCTAAGCAACAGGTCCAGGTGAGGCAGAACAGGCAGCAGCCCCTGCTTTTACCCTCTCCTGTCATCTCTGTGGGACTGAAAAGAGACTGAGCTTCTGCCACCATTAGGGCTCGACCATGTGAATCCTTGTCCAGCTCATGGCTGTCATGCTGAAGCCTGCCGTCATTTACATGGGCTGAAATGCCACTGACACCTTGATGTAGTCACCTATTTTAAATACATGGCTTCTGATCCAAAGGCCATTGCTATCAAGAACTGGTTTTGATTTTGGTAGAGTTGACTCAGGCCTTGCTGCTTGGGATTTACACCCAGAGAAGTTAAACAACCCTATCTTCTCACCAGACAGGTACCCTTGGCACAGGACCCAGATTGCACAAACATAATTGTACCGGAGTTGGAGACACTGCTGCACTGACAGTGAAGCCAGAGCAGCCCCACTCATTTCTTGGGCATTTTATTGCCAATTGCACTTTTTTGATCCCCCTCTGTAGTATGTTTGTAAATGTTTAAAATTCTTCAGCTCTCTCAGTACACTCCCCAGTTTGGACTCTAGATTTCTCAAGTGAAATTTCAAGCTTGGTTTTATGAAGGAAAGCCCCTTTTATGGTACACCGTGTCCAAAAGCCATGACATTATCCTTTAGACTCCAAGGTCCAAATAAGATTTTTTAAAAAGAACAAGCACCCCAAAGCACACACAGCTTTAGAACAGAGCTCTTTTTCCTTTTCAGGTTTTGGGGCTTTTCTTGGTACAGTGACAGGGGTGTGAGTAAGGAGAGAGAATGACAACCCAGCAGCCAAAGAGGAAAAAGAAAAATCAACATATTCTGGTTGTGTTTGGACTTTCAGACCTCACAGGCTTTAGAGCATATGTCAAGTTTCCAGTGAAATAGCTTTGTTTCCCAGTACAAACATGCCTCTGGAGACCGTTGCCACTGATTCATTTTCCTCAACTGGGGCCTGATTCAGCTCCCACTGAAACCAGCTGGATTTTTCCTTTTGTTCTACTCTGGGTAGGTTTGGACCCTTGGTTGCAAACCAGCTATGCCCATGGGAACTTGCTTGCCAGAACTAAATTTGGTGCAAAGTTGTTACTCTTGTACAGTTCACTGTTACTCTCATACAATTACAGTTTCTCTGCAGCTGAAAAGCATCTCACTACAAGGACCCAAATCTGGGTAACTTCTGAGGATGATTCTGCTCTGGGGTAATGAACAGCATGAGAACCACTTGTGCTGGGGTGCTGGGCCAGCCAGCCTGCCTTGGCTCTTGCAGGGCTATCCACTGAAAGCAGTGCAGCCACTGGCACTGCCCGAAGAGGCTCATTCATGGCTCAGAAGGAGGATTCTGGGGAGGTTGCTTGGGGAGGTTGGCCTTGAAGCCTGATACTCACCTTTTGTGAACTGCCAGCAAGGAGCAGTGACTCTTGCTAGTCACCTGAACAATCCTCTTAAAAATAAAATAAAATGGCCCTGCTGATCCACTGCTGGTCAGTCAGCCATGGGACTGCTGGTGTTGGCTTTTGCTTTCCTAGTGCCTTCTTATAAACCAGGTTTTTGCTGATTCCATAGCCAGCTGTTGGTTTCCAGTCACTCCCAGGAGTGCCTCACAACACACACTCTAGAATGTGAGAGATTTGCTGTATCAAGACAGCCATAAAAGTGAAGGAAAACAAGGCTTGTGAAAATAAACAAGCTGCACCTTTGATTGGCAATCCCATCTACTTCATTCCTTTACAACTGTACTAATCGTTAGGACTCTTGAAATGTTTCCCAAGGAAAGGAAATGAAGTTGCTGAGATGGGAAAGGAGATGAAATTTCCTGACCTAGACTGAGGCACAGGTGCCCGGTATCTGGGATGTTATGCAGTATTTACCAAGGGAAATGCTACTGCTGGATTTTTTGCATGCCTCTAAAATTGTTGTCCATCCCCCCTCAAAAAAAAAGTACCATTATGTATTTCCTAATGCCTGCAGCTCTGAGAAGATGCTGAGGGCTGAACAGCTGTGATTCTTTTATAAAGTGCTTTGGCATCTGATGCCCCCTCCCCCATCCCCACAGATTTAGCGTCAAAGGCTCTCTAAGGAAAAAAACACATATGAAAAAAAGATCTTTGATGGAATAAAACTATAACCAGCTAGTAAATCAATTGAGTTAGGAAATTCCCATTCCTTCCTCCATTCATCCAGAACCAAATCTCCTGTGGGAAGCCATTATTATTTCGATGTTAAAATCCTCTTCCTGTACCAAAAAACATTTCTGGAGCTGCAACAGCACAAAAACCTTGTTTATTGAATCCATGGGAAAATAATTCCACCTCCAAAGAGCTGAATGCTAGGCCACTGTCTGTCCACTGCCTGAAGTTCTTAGTTAAACAGCTGGGGAGCCTGAAGAAAATGTCTGATGACATCATCACTAAGCAATATCGAATAAAGAATGTAGATCATCATTTCACTCACACATCATTTGAGAACATTTTCAAGAAAGGAAATGAAAAGTTACATTGTTGCCACCTGTGTTGATTACTCTTATGAATTAAGCGACCCCAAATTACTTTTTTTTTTTCTGTATGTTTTAAGGAAAGACAATACAAAAAAAGAGAGGCAGTGACCATGCAGGAATCCCCAGTGAATGTAAAAATCAGTTTCAGTTCCCAAATCCAGGGCTAGCCGCTGGCTGAACAGCAAAGGGAATCTGTAGTGCCATGAAACCAAAGCTCCTTCAAGTAAGAGCTGCAAAGGAGGTATTAGTTCCCTGCTGTATTTTAATTAATTATATTTATACACACACTCATTAAAATAGTTGTTTTGTACTTCCTCAGTGGTAAATAGTGACAAAAACACAAAATATGTTTTCTCCCTGCTCTGAATTTTGCTACTGCTGCACTGCAGATTAGAATGTCCAGTCTGGGTTTGTACCATCCCTTCCTCTTTGAATATTTATCACTCCAATTACCTGCATGGTTTGAAATGAACATTAAGTTGCTAATTATTACTAAGTCACCTGGGACAGACAGCTGCTTAAACAAGAGATTGCAGTTGTTTGCAAAGCTAAATTTGCTTTGCATTATGCTAAAAACATTTGGCTTGATTTCAAAACTGATGAGCATCTAAAATGATTTTGAACTCAGGGAGTAAAGCTTGTGAAATACAGGTTTTGTGCAAAATGCAGCTACATGTCAGCAGTCTGAAAGTAACTTGGAATTTTTGCAGGGTAACTTTGGAGTTTACGTTTCCTTTCTATACTTTTTGGTATGATGTGGTATCTCAAAGGCTCTGAACAGTCACGTGGCCTGTAGGATGAGTCAGATTGCTTTTTTGATCAGCCCTGTGGAACTTGATTAACAAAGGTCGTAATTAACCAGAGGCAGAATCTGAACCGAGTGAAGTCATGGTGGGACTATTATCTTGCAAAGTTCTGTCAAAAGATCTATGAGAACATGTGTGTGTGAGCAAGAGGTTTTTGTCAGTACCAGGAGGGATGTGACTGTTCCTTTTAGGAAAATCCATGCACTCTCCATCTTTCATTTGGGAAGGAACAGAAATTGCCCAGAGGGCTATATGAGGAGATCTCACGAAAATGGTGACACTCCACTGGGGCATGTTCAGAGGGGCAACTGGGAGCTTCCACCCAGGCCTGTCACACTGCACTGTTTGGAACGGCCCATCCCACATCCCCAACCCCACACCCCCAGCCCACCTGCACCCCCAGCTCACCTGCTGCCCTGCTCTGCTGTCCCCTTCGGCATTGCTGCGGAACAAACTTTGCTTTCCTCCTTAGACCACTGCCCACCTCCTACAGCCAGACTCTTCACTTACAGGGGGCCTTGTCTGCTTTGCCAGTTGGGTTTGTTCTCGGCTAAATCGCTGCACTGACAGAGACACCTCAGGAAAGCAGGAAAATTTGCCTTTTATCTTCCTGCTCTGACATTACTGCAGTTACTGGCTCTACTGAGAGTAAATGGCAAACAAAATGTTTGTGTGTTCCAAGATTTTGCAAATGCTCCCTTCTTCCCTTTGCTTTTTGGCACGGTGCTATTGATAGCACCCAACAGGCCAGATTATTTAACTACCACAATACCACAAAGTGAATGCATGACATACTATAGAGTTTTTCTTCTCCTTACTGCAGATCACAAAAGGTAACACTAGGACTCAAACAAAAACAAATTACCTCAGTAACTCCTGGAAAACTCAAGTGGTTAATCAGTTACCTTTTATTTACATATATATGCTTAATGCTGAATTAAGTTGTAAAAACCAAAGGCTGATTTATAGCCCCAGTCAGCCTTAATTAACAATGATTCCAGGGGAATAGTAAATGTGAATAGCCTTCACAATTGAGGTTGAACAATGAACTCACTGGGTGTTGTCCAATTTGTAGCATGATTTACATGGAAGCAAGCCCTTCTTTTTCTAGGGTTACCCCTTTTTTATCTGGTGTTTAGGATGGGTTATATATAATCCATAGATAGGAACATTTGCTGTCAAATATTCTCCCTGATTTAGAGTTAGCCTTTACCATGGTGACTATAAATAAGGGAGAAAAAAACCCAATTTGAGGCTTTGCAGGGATTCCTTGTTCTTGCAATGTGTCATCGCTTCTCCATTTCATGGCATTTTTACGAAGTGGCCATAATGAAAGTCAGATTAAATGTACAGGATATATACGTTTAATCAACAGCCATTGGAGTCAGTAGTGCTGGAGGAGTTATAAAAGCCCCTGTGAATGCAAATTTATTGCAAAAGAATCTGCGTCGCGGTGGTAGGAATATCTGCTGAATGGTACTACCTGACACAGAACACCTAAAACTTTCAAAAGTGAATTATTTAAGTGTAAGACTTTGCTTGTAAAGCCGCCAGCTGCTGGATTTCAAGACTTGAAACTGTTCCAAAACATGGGACTAGGTACTTTATTTGTGCACTAGAGTAAATACTCTGATTTTACTGCCAATTTAAATGTGCTCAGTTTACAGTAATGAGCTTGTATAGGCAATACCTTGTTTATAGAAAGTGGAACAGGAAGAAACTAACATTAACCATTAACAGTAGCAATTTCTCTTGCCTTCAGCTCTAACTTTATGCCAAATAGATCCTTCCCATGTCCTATCTGAAATATTTACTATTACTGTTCTTTTTCTAAATCTGTGGGATAAACGGAGCATTCAATAAAATAATGCAGCTTTTCCTTCCAGTCAGCTTGAATTGCAGCACTCTTTTGTAATTCCAAAGCACCATTTCTCATTCCTATGGTGAAATGTATTTTAAGAACAAATACGTGTCCTGTGTACTATCAAACCCGGTGATAGGTGCTAATCCCAGCAGAATGGAGTTAACATTTTTTAATCTATTTAAAAAAGAACAGACCACTTCCATAAGGGAAGTGTACTGAACTGTGGTTGCCACGATTTCTCAGGTTCTCGTACTCCACCAAACTGCTTTATTCTTTCAGTACCGCTCACACGAGAAGCCTGTGTGTTTATGTACATACTGTCACCTTAAACAAACATGCTTACATCTCCTCTGGCCATCTGCTCCCGAAGCTGGAAGCTTTTCCCCCTTTCCCTCCCTCCTCAGCACCCTCCACGCACACGCTAGGTGCAGAGATAATTCTGAGAGTTAACTCAGGGGAAAGCATGAAGTAAAATCCTACTTCCACACAGGTCGCAGATCTCAGAGTTTCTTTGCTTCACTTAAGAGTCTAGAAAGTGACAATGATACACCGGAGGATTTTGACCTATGATGTTACTCACTAGAGATCATACTGGCAATTCTTTCACTATCTTACTTTGGCTGGGTTAGCTCTAGAATGTCCTAACAGGGACCAGTACTTGGATTTGCCAAACAGCGTAATCCTGAGCAGGAAGAGACCAGCACAGTCTGAGGAGATAAATACAGCGTGCAAAGAAAGTGATGGTAGTGGTGTGTTAGGTCCTTGGTTCAGTAACCTTTGAAAACCTAAACAAAAGGGCCGGGGCAGGGAATAAAGAAAGGACAGACTCTGGAACGGATGGCACAGATCAAAGTGGCTGAAGTTTGAGGCACAGGGAAGGTGAGGAAACACAACAGAAACACATCCATAATAGCAAAAGCACGTGCAATTGTTGGTTTCTATGTAGAGTTGTTCTATGGCCAGGGTCTTTTCCAGGCAGGCACAGGTTCCTTCCACACGTGTCCTCAGCCAGCTGGACACGAGTGAGCTCTGAAGCAGGAGCTGTGTCACTGCCGTTAGTGTGGCCCTGAGCCTGAGCTAATAAGCTCTGCTGAGAGGAACACAGCTACAGGACTACCATTTGGCTTGAGAATAGGTTGAGCAAGCTCATGTCTGGTAACTGAAAATTCTACAGATGTATATTTGCCTTCATGTGTATAAAGATGAGCCAGTTTCTCTCACCTGTGTATCTCTGATTGGAACTGAGACTCCTCAATCTTTCAAAGGATCCCTGTCTCTATAAACACAGCCCTGTATACAAAAAGAAAAAGGGTGATGAACATTCCTTCTTTCTAGGTGTGAATTCCTGCCTCCAGTGAAGTCAGGGGTAAAATTCCCATTTATTTCAATAAGGCCAGAACATCCCCTTACACATTTAAAGTTGTATTTCATGGAATTCGTTGAAAGTACATTGATATCTGAACTCCAAGGAACCCAAATGGTGCCTGATTTTTTTGAACAGTAATTCTTAGATTTAAAAGA
This sequence comes from Atrichornis clamosus, assembly GCA_013400975.1. Classification (NCBI taxonomy): domain Eukaryota; kingdom Metazoa; phylum Chordata; class Aves; order Passeriformes; family Menuridae; genus Atrichornis; species Atrichornis clamosus. Next base: position 22,841 of record WBMZ01005592.1, read on the forward strand.
CAGGAAGAGTTAGAATACCTGGAAAACCTTTTGCTCAGTCATTTTCCTGTAGTGATTTCTTTCATATTTGCTAATGAATAATTGCATCCTGTTCTTGAAAGTCATTCAGTAGAAAATAACTGACATGTATGCAGCTACTAGTAAAAATCTACTTTAAATAAACTCATTTGTCATTACCTTTCTCAAGACAGCTCTTGTCAGCACCATTACCATTCAAATTTGTTTTGCCCATGACAATTAAAATGATATCAACACTGAGAGAGTTTAACAATCTCCATTGTTCCAAGCAGATAAGCAAGTTAGTTCTGTGCTGCAAGCCATCACTGTAGCCATAATTAACTGACTGTGTATTGAAGAACTGTGATGTTTGAGATTATTCAGCCTTGACTGGGTTGTATCAGTGACCAAATGTTTACTTACTGAACTGAATGATTACCCCAAATCCTTGTCTTGTCTCCAGCAGTTTCAAGGCTTTTTCTCTGATACAGGTATTTCTTTTTTTAGTTTATTTGTTACAGTTTTTGAACGAAATTTGAGTGTCAACCAAGTAATTTGGACTTTGATGTTGCTTCTTACAGAATACAGAAAGACATCAGGGGCTGACCTCAGCCTGAACTCTTGAAAACCGTAATTTTCACAGGCATAAATAAGTTTCAGCTCTTTTTTATTAGAATCTGCAGCCTTTCTCAGGAGTTTGATGTTATTACTGTTTGCTCATGCAGGAGGCCTGATAACTTTTCTTCCTTTTCTAGATTTTCATCAATAATGAGTGGCAGAATTCTGAAAGTGGGAGAATATTCCCAGTATATAATCCAGCAACAGGAGAACAGATCTGTGAAATTCAGGAAGCTGACAAGGTAATACATTCCATGAATAGGTATACATTTAATGTATAAATTAAATGTATCATAGATAATAGCAATGTATAAATAGATCAAAGCAACCAGTCCAGAATAGCACTGTTGGACAGCTATTAAACATAGTTCCAAAACCATCATGTGACTAAGGTTGTACAACAGCAGATTCCATAAGCCTGTTGTGTTATTTACCTCTGCGTCTTCGGTTTTTTACTTCTTTCTTCACAGGTCGATACGGATAAAGCAGTGAGGGCAGCTCGGCTGGCTTTTTCTCTCGGTTCTGTTTGGAGGAGAATGGATGCATCGGAAAGAGGCCATCTTTTGGATAAGCTAGCAGACTTGGTCGAGAGGGACAGGGCAATTCTTGCTGTAAGTGGCACATGAAAATCAACAGTCAAATAATTTGTCAGTTTTACATTCTGAGAACCGACTAGGTCATGAATGGGTTGATATGAACTGTATGTGAAAGCCAGAAAGACAGCTTCATGGCTGTCCGTCCATTTACGATCTGATGCCAAGCCCAGAAAAGTCAAGAGTCTTCTGATGGGCTCAAAGGAGCTTTAAATTGGGCGTCACACAGAAGCAGGGGTGCGCACACACACGTGTGCCTGCCATGCACGCCTGTAACTCCTCTAGCATAAGGAAGGGCAGACTGAAGTGCCTGCTGCAGACGTGAAGGGAAGGGCAGGTGAGGTGCTGAGGGACGCTCAGCCGGTGACACGATCCTGGGCGCGGCACCGTTCCGCTCTCGGATGAAGCCGTCGAAACGGTGGCATTGTTAATGTTGTTTTCCGCATGTCAACTGCTCTGAACTAAGCCGGGGAACATCTTAATTCCAGCTTTGTCAATACTTAAATCATCTTACCGCCGGCGTATACTGTAAAATCGCCACGGGGAGAAGGAAGTGCACAGCAAATCAAGTTTACTCTGCCTGTCATTTGATTTTTATTTCTAGAGCCAAGTTCTTTACTGAATTGCACTGCAGGCAGTGCCATTAATTGCTCTTGGGGATATAAGTCAGTGCAGAATTAGGCCTCCATTCTTCTCTATAGAAACTCATTTGATGATTGGTGTCTTATACAGGCGTTCTTTGCCCATTCTTAATGATTTCTATTAGACAGCTATTGAGAATGAGTTAAGCTACTCAGCATCTTAGGATATTTCATTGGATTCTTTTTGCTAAATGATCTTAGGAAGCTCTAAGAGGATAGCTTATAAGATACTTTTAAAAATAGGAATATTAACTTAAAAATAAAGACATTAGTTTGTTAATTTATGAGCTTCCCTAGAGGAGAGTTTGTTTATTTGATGGCAATAAATAAACTGGCTGTACAGTATAGATATCTCAGACCTCAGCAGGAGTCTTGGCAACCATAAAGAGAAATTTTTATATTCACATCAATTATATAAAGAGGGATATGTCCATTCTTCTCTTTATGGATTCAGATCATTAATACGGGGTTACAAGGAGCCCCTTCTCAGCTGTTATCATTAACATAACAGAACCTAGTTTGACAGGCGTTTTTATCTTGGCTCCTGATTAAAGCACTTCAGCATTTATAGATCTGGTCCAAACACAGTGGCTATTAGGTTCAAAGTACACAAAGGCACATGTACATGCATGTGGATACACACATAAATCCACAAGACAGATAGACAGACAAATACACATAAACACACACATATGTTCTTAAAATCATAGCCATTCCAGAATAGTCCAGAAGAAACCAGATTTTTTTAAAGGAAAATGTTTTTTGTTCACATTTGTGAAAAGAAGGAACAAAGGGGATCAGATAATTGTTCTGAACATTCTGGGTTAAAACTACGCCAAGGTGTAACTGGTTGGTCTTCATTAAAATCTTTGTCATGATTAAAGAGCTGTTAAGATTGTGAATACTTACGTACAATATAGTCTAAAAATGTTACTATGCTTATATCTCTTAACTTTTTCTTGTCCTGCAGACTATGGAATCACTGAACAGTGGCAAACCGTTCTTGCAAGCTTTCTATGTAGATCTCCAGGGAGTCATAAAAACCCTGAGGTATTATGCTGGTTGGGCAGACAAAATCCATGGAATGACCATTCCTGTAGGTAAGGGGAATTAAAGCACAGGTATGCACCTGAACCTTTTCACAGCCAAACGCCTTAACTGCTTACAGCTTCTTGGAAGGTAGAGGAGGACCTTGGGTTGGTCTCACGGTGTGTAGGGTGTTGCTGAAGCAGATGTTTGAAGTCAGCAAGGGCAGGACTGGATGCCCTGTTATTGTTCTGCCCTACATGCACATCTGAGGAGGGCTTGGTTTCTTTTGCACGTGAAGGAGATAGAATAGCTCAACACCTACACTTCAATATCAGTACATGTATTAAATGGACACAGTATAAGCCTGCAAATACCTTGGAGTTCATGAAAATAGTGTTGGTTGCTGTTTGAGAAACAGTATATTTACCTATAGATCTTGTCTATAGATATCTTCTTACTAATTATGCTAATAATTTTACTTGGGACTAGCACTAGATCTAAATTAATTTATACTTTGGGAGAGTTCTTAATGTTACTATAGAGAACTACATACATATGAGATGTATTTTGTTATATATGCTTCTTCATATTATTCAATGGTATGAGTTTTATATTGTATGTATGAGATAAATCTAGAAAATTATTATGTTCTTATTTTTTTGCTAAAGAGAGAAGAAAAAATCCTTACCATTATTTTTCTTTAACAAGTCTCTTCTTCCTGCCCCTCCCTTCCAGCTGTTTAACAAATACAGGCTGCATTTTCTGATACAAACATATTCATTTGCAGTCTGGACTAGAGGTACCAAGTTCTATAATTACACAACATGGCAAAATAGCAGAGAATAATTTTATATAGTGCAGTCATTTAGATAAATGTACTCATCTTTCACCTGCATAAAACAAATCTTTGGAAAAATATTAAGGAAAACAAACATTCATCATGTATATTATTTTTGGCTTCATGGTGCACATGTTCATTGCACATGCATGTTTATTCCACTTGATGCAATAAGACCAGAAGGGCACCGTCACAGGAAAATGCCCTTTGCTGTTGCCCATCTATTTCCCTGGTGCTACAGTGTGTAACACAGTATCTGCAGTGCACTCACTTGCCTGCCTACAGGAAAGCACAGAACTATTGAAGCGAGGCAAGTAGAAAAATTGAAAATGTGCCTCCAAAATTTTCAGAAGGAAAACAAATCGTGGAACTATTACTGCAGCATTACTCATCTTGGTGTTTCACCTTATTAAAACTGCAGTGTGCACTGACTGGTGTTTATCATCACTATCTTATTTTCACCAAAGAAATGACAATAATAATATTTCAGGTGCAGACACTTCTGCAAGGACTTGAAGTTTTCCACAGTCATTTAGACTGAGATTCGTAAATCCCACTTTTGCTGCTTGCACTTCACATTTAATCACACAAAAGTGCAGACCACACCATAAATTCATATATTCAGCAAATTTCCTGTTCCCTAATCTCTTTCTCCCTGGTCACTGAATGCCTCCTTCTCACTCTTTAGCCCCACAGGTACACAGAAATTAGGTCAGTCACCGAAGGCATTGCCAGGTTAAGGAGAGTAAATATTCTCTGCTTATTCTTGGTCTCAAGTACTGTATAGGAAAAAACCTGATTTCTTTTCGGTGAGGTGAGCTATACTGGGCAAAAGGAAGGCACATTTTCAGTATGCCTTCCTCAATGCAAACTGTGTGCTAACACAGTTATCAGTAGTGTAGAATCGTAAGTCTGTTCAGATTTTCAGGGTATCAATTAGTTCTTCTTTTTGGTTTAACATTCCTCTTTATTCCTCGGGTTTCACACCATACATTTGTCATTCTCATAAAGCTATTTTAGAGCAAGGCCAGAGTTAAACAGTGGTGCTCTTTACGTTCACTTACCATCAGCTCACCAAAGGTAAACAAACAAGACAACAAAACCAAAATAAAAACACTATTAAATCTCCTTCCCTTTCTGTTCACTGTGCTAATGAATCTGAAACCTTCCAATCCTTTTTTGTTGTCCTTTTTGTTGGAAGTTTTCTTTTCCTCTAAAATAAAAATAGGCAAGTGATAGACAAGTAGAAGAAGAACAGTGTGTTTTACAGTCACATTCCTTTTGGTCCCAGAGCTACAAAACCTTCAGACTGCCCTTTGCTTGCTCCCATGCGTAAAGCCTTGATGATTTAAATTAAAACCGAATGAGGCTACACAAGAAACTGTTAAACTAATAAACTGAATGCAGACAGAAAGGTATCTTTAAATCAATATATGATATGATACAGTTTAAAGAACCAGCTCAGCTCTCCTCACCCACTTGTTTGCTGTGTCCTGCTATATGAGGCATGGCACTGTATTATGGTTGTTACGCAAATAAAATATCTGTGATGGAGACTCCTGATGGAAATCTGAGCAAACACATCTGTGCGAGATATTGCTGTCCCAAAGTGAGATCCCTGGATAAATGGGACTTGCTTTCTGATTAAAAAATGAAAGTTTTTGGGCCAGGTGCTAAGCAGCTGCAAATTGATCTTGCTCTATTAATATCAGTGAGGACTGAAGAATGTCAGCTTTCTTCAGCTGAGAATATTAAAAATAACCTTTTAACACAAAAATTTAGATTGGATGTGGGATCAGTGTCAGACCCCTCTCAGGCAATGTTCTTCTGGTGGTCAGCTCGTAAAGAATAAGAGTAACAATCATCAGCCATAGCATCGTATTCTAGTGTCATCAGCATGACTTGTATAAACTAATCTTAAAACTCTAAAACATATAAAAAGTCTCCTACATAATTTCTAAGCACAAGGGAGCTTTCTATGCTCACTGTTTAGAATAAGGGATTCACTTAATTCTTGAGTTATTTTGCCATGGTAACAGCTTGTTTTACATTATGGACAGGGGGCTCTTAGATCCATCTTTGGCCTGTCCAGGGACATCTAAGGCTTCTAAATAACTTCAAGTCACATATGTTCCCAAAGATACTGTTAGAGAGAAACCTCAAAAATCCCATCTTGACAGTAAGTCTGTGGATGATGAACTTTGGAAGTAGGTGTCAAAAAGGGCAGCTGTCTAGAGCCTAGTGGGAGACAGCAGGGAGAGCAGCTCTGCATGGGAGGCACTGCTCTGCGGAAGGAACGTTCTGCCTACGTTGGGCAGAATTAACCACCATTTGTCTGACTTGGCAAGCAGGTCCAGGTTATCTATAACTCTGTGTTATGAAGCACGCAGACATGTGGCAGTGATTATGCAGTGACAATCTAAAGTCAGACAGTGCTAATGTAACTGTGTTACTGTTATGTTGCCACCATCCTTCTGGCTGAGAACACACCTCTCACAGTACTACTGAGTACAAGCTGGTATTTTTAGCTGACTCCTCTGTGTTCCTCTTGAGCACTTAGTTTTGCTTGTATGTACTTTTCTGTATTTTGACTTCACTTCTGTTTGAACTGATGAATCTTCCTATGGCCTGTGAACCCCTGCTAGCATCTGTGAAAGATAACCTGTAAAACCAAGCTGACCATCTCAGTCTGTGACACAAATATTCTCATCTCCACTGGGAAGTTGTTAAGCATCTGGAGATCAAAATGGTACAACGACATTTTGTCAATGCAGTACAAACCAACTGATAAACTATTTTCTTCCGCCTTTTCCTGATGTGAATCTCTTTTCTCTGCTCCGTCCCTCCCTTATTTCCTCTGTTCTGTCCCGTCCCTTGTCTTGGTTGCAGACTATTGTTACCTTTCTCATAATTATTCTGTATCTGGCCCCCAGCTGACATATTAGCTACTCTGGCTCAGGTTTCTACTGAGCAAATCCTGTAAAGTAGATGGATAGAAATAAGCAGACCTGAAAATAAGTTATTTCTAACCAAATTCAAGTTGAATTCTTTTCTTAAACCCAAGAAATTCTATGGATTAACCTTTTTATTGTTACCAGAGATACCATAGAGGACACAGAGCAGGTTCCCAAAACACACTCTCCATTAGAGGCCCTTCCCCAATATTGCACAAGGGTGGCTGCAGCTCTGGACTGAACGGGGGAGAGGCTGCGGCTGCCACTTCCCAGCCTGGGAGGGAAAGCACATACCCTGTGTCAGACAGAACAATGGGAGCAAAAGCCCTGTAATCTCTGCTCCTCCTCTTACTCCCTTCCGCTGTCTGACCTTTTCTTATCCTGGTAAATCATCTCCTGCCATTAAGCCTAGGTAACCTTCTCATCATTCTCACATACTTAGCTGAAATTATTTTTCTAAGTTAAGAGATTCAAGCTTCTCTAGATGACCAAGCACTACGGGCCAAGGGGCACATTCAGCTCATGCCTTTAGCATAGCCCTTCCCTCAGCTCTAGCCTCACTGAAAAACATCTGACCTAAATTCAGAGATAGTTTGAGCCTGGGCTAGTTTATACAGCTACAAGACTCAATTTAGGTACAAAGGTGCTGTAAATCTACTTTGCACAGATGCAGACCAAGCACAGTAACAAAGCTACTGTCTACTTTAACCAATACTTTCACTGGTCCCCACACAGAGAGGTCCTTTCCTGGCTCTTTGTCAATTAGGAAGAAACCTACATTACTAATTAAGTAATTCCCTTCAGTCTCATACCATCCACACCTGCAGTTTGTGAGTATGTGGTCTGCTTTTCATGTATCTGTGTTGTTAGGATCTTAGTCCATATTCTTATTTCTACCAAATATTCATTAAGAAAAACCTACAATTCCCAAGTTTCCAGTGACTAGGTCCCTTCATTTATTTATTTACCTCTACCTTGTCCAAAAGGTTTGTGAAAACTTCTTATTCTGTTTTCTTGTTTTCTAGCTGCTTACAACTTTATCCTGTCAACTTGACCGCCTACTTAGCTTGAGGCCGTTTCTGACACGAGCCTTGTTGTACACAGCAGCTGTAAAAGCACGGCTGTGTGAAGACCCCTAAATTCTCATTAGTGTTTTCTTTTGCAGTAAATGATGCTCAGTGACACACGAGTCACAAACTTTCTCTCTTCATTTCACATCTACAGATTGTGGTACAACATTCCATTACTTTAAACTGCTCGTGTCTTCACTGGCAGATGAGTTGGATGCATGTTCTATTATCCCATGTCTGGTTGTAGAGACACCTTTATATTGCTGTGCTCCACTCATGCCTTTCAGGAGATTGCCTTTGTGACTCTTCCCTCAGATCAGCTGAGGCCAGTAAGTGGCTTCCATGCTATGCACTTTTTTGTGCAGCACAGCTCTTTCCCAAGGAACAAAGCAGGTTACTTTCTGATGGGAAGCCTGCTTCCTTTGTTCTACAGAAAGAACAATTAGGTTGCTTCTGAACCTAGGTTTCCCATGCTGGCTCACAAAAAAAACACTTCCATGACTTCTTTATTTCTCTTACTGCCATCAAAGGCTGATCATTACAGTTTTTTCCCTCCCTCTATTTTAATTTTTTTTTTGTTCTGCCAAGTCAAACTGCACTTGAGTGTAACCATGCTCATCTGTTTCAGATGGAGATTATTTTACGTTTACAAGACATGAACCCATCGGAGTGTGTGGACAGATCATCCCTGTGAGTATCTCTACTAGTGCTTTCTATTTATTTTCATTTGAACCAGCTCTCTTTAAAGACACATAAAACATGGTCTTCAGCTATGTGTGTTTTCCATTACGAAAAAAGCTGAGCTCATATTGTTGACATATCTTTAACAGCCTCCCTGCAAATGCTTATTTGAACATGCTAATAGGGTTTAGGCTCTGTTATTAGGAGTTAAGTTCTCAAGTCATAGAATTCACATGATTAAAACAAGCAAAGCAAAACACAGTGTTAATATGCTGTCAGTGGTTATGGATGTTCACACAACTTATGGAAAATTGATGCTTTGCTGTGGTAGTCTCTTTATTTATTTAGTTTTTACTGTGATTTAACAGGCTCCTCAGTTCCTGGGAGAATGTGATATATTTTAATTCCATTCTTTCCTGCTATTTCTTTTACAAGGCTGGAGGAGAAAAGGAAACTCCAGGAGACATATCATTACAATTAACATTGTGTAGCTAACACAAGACATGAAATATTTGTTTTATTTGTTGTGAGAGAGAAACACATCATTTTGTCAAACCCAATACTCCCCCTACACCCCAATATACACCCTCATAATAAAATCTTGCTGAACACTGCATGGGAATTACACTGAGAGGGTAACTTTTTCAGAAGAGCCAGTTAACCAGCTTTGGTAGAAATTTCAATGGGAGGCTCACATATAACTACTAAAATATTGCATGGAAGTTTTTTTGCTTGACAAAACACTGGGGGACTAATCAGGACATTCTCTGAAATTTTTGTTGATGATGATTTTTTATTTTGTTCATGTTAACCACAAAGCCACTAAACAGAAACATGGAGCAATTCCATTACAAGAGGAGCAGGCAGAAAAGATTACTTTAACAATGTTAAGCCCTTTTTCCCTACTTATATTTGTTGTTATTTCATGTCTTTGTTAAGGGGTTGCTTTTGTGTTTGGCACTGGGTAGAAACCCAGAGAAATATGCAATGACTCAGAGAGTCTGTCTACAGTTGTCCTGCAAACACCTACACACTCTCCTAAGTTGGTCCTTATGAATGAAGGGTTCCACAGCTCTGTCCCCATTCTTCAGCCAGGCAGATGGATTAGCATTTACTAAATGACAACCCCAACATCTAACCCCAAAGTTGCTGGACATCTCTTAGACTTATCTCACTGAGCTTAACTGACACATCTGTTGAAGAAACTTGGCCACAGGCTGAGGATCACGCCAAAAGCAGGATTGATTTAGTTTAGATGTGTAAAACTTTGTTCAGGGTACCCAGCCATCTACATACACGTTCATTCTTTCCTCAGTTTTGTTCTCCAGAGCCTGAAGATGCCTGGCATACACATCTGTTCTAACACTACTGCTGATCTGTTGTGTGTTTCCTCCATGCTACCAGTCTCAGAGGCTGCTGCGTGTGTTTGGCCATTGCACGAGCAAATACATTATTCAAAAACAAAATTAAACAGCAAGTCTAACACTGAACTCCTCATCCTCTTTCACATCCCAGCTTCCATCAAAACATGTGCTCTTCAGCAGCGCTGTAGCATAAACAGGGCTATATACTGCCCTATAAAACTGCTGTGAGCTCTCCTTGCAATGCCATTAGAAGTGCAGGCTGTTAGCACACTGCTGGCCCTACAGCTCCCCTCCCAGGTTTATGTACTGGAGATGGAATTAAAACATCACTTTGTCTCCGGAGTTTATAAACAACAGAGGGAGTAAAAAATTGGGTGTTGGGTGAAGGAAAGACAGTTGTGTATTTTTTCAAGCTAGCCAGGGGCTAGAGAGATGTCTGTGAGAGTGGCAGCTGATATGCATCAGGCAGCAACACGTTCTGGCCAGTGGCTGACTCTTGGTGACTGATATTTTCTATTTGCTTTCTAAAAGAGATTATTACATGCAATGAGTAAGAGTGATTGTGCAGATACACTTACTTTATGACTCTGGCATTTTCACTAAAATCAGCAGGACTATCCACTTAACCTGCTAGGATCAGGCCTTGATACAAAACGCTCGTTACTTTTATCCACAATATGTTTTTGCATCAAACTACTATAATTCACAACATCTTCTGCTGCAGTTAAATGTAGTTGAAATGAATGACAACACAAAATTTTATATCAGCAAAGAGTTTCTCAACTTGCTTTTCACTGTTATTTTAACATCTTCCATATAAATTGCTCAGTAAGAAGTCTTCAAGAAAATGAAATGCTTTGACTGAACCATGACACTTATGGACTTCTTAATGTAACTCCATCAATTCAGGATTATATAATTTTGAGTATAAATTTTATATCTTAATATGTATTCAGGGATAGGAAATTTGCATCCAAAAATGCTTCAACATGAACAAATAGTTCCTTCCAAATATATCAGGAGCAAGAACTATTTTCATGGGGGGATTAAAACTCCCAATCGCAAAACAGCAAATGAAATAAAAAGTTGTGACTAAAAATATTAACAGATAACAATATTTTTATACGGAGGTCGCAGATGGGGGTTGTATTTCTTTGAAAAGAAGAGAAAGAACTAAAAAGCCATTGTTGTTGCTTTCTTAATGGCAGTAATTTAAAAAATCCATGCTTTGTGCTGGGAAAGATTTATGTTGAGGATCAGCCTGAGAAATAAGTGAGGTAGCAGCTTGACATCTTGAAAACAAAACACCACGGCAATATTTTTCCATCTATCAACTTTTTTTTTTCCTACAGTGGAACTTCCCCCTGCTGATGTTTGCATGGAAGATTGCTCCAGCTCTGTGCTGTGGCAATACAGTAGTTATTAAACCAGCAGAACAAACACCACTCAGTGCTCTCTATATGGGCGCCCTCATCAAGGAGGTAAGAATAATTGACAGGAGTAATGTCTGTCTCTCCTTGTAGGGAAGGAACTACCAGCACATGCCTGGTTTAATGTGCTCTATCAGTTTTCTTAAGTCATGCTTACCTTCATTCATTCCTATTTTGACAGGCTGGCTTTCCACCAGGGGTTGTCAATATTTTGCCAGGATTTGGTCCAATTGTTGGTGCAGCCATAGCCTCTCATGTTGGCATTGATAAAATTGCATTCACTGGATCCACTGAGGTAAGAGGATTCACACATTACTGTAAAATGTGAGTAAATACTTCAGTCCTTGTGCTACAGTTCTTACTCTCACTGGGTTAAAAAGCTCCATCTAAATAACAGTGGTCTGTTCGTCCTAAACTTATGTACCACAGTACTTCCCAAGCACAAATGGCTCCTTTCCTCCAGCCCCTGCTGTGCTCAGCACCTCAGCACAGGAGATATGCCTGGAAAAATATTGCTGGGATTTCCTGTGGGCTTATGAGGATGTGAATCACATGCAAGTAGGCAGAACATCCCATGTATATCACAGCACACAGAAGTGCTGCTTTAACATCCATAATTTGTGTATCTTGCTGTACTTAGGGGAAAGGGAGAGGAAGGGAGCAAATTGTGCAAATATACTTCAACTTTTATGCTGCATTCAAGTCTATTGAGGATGAGGAGGAGGCCTAAAAGGAAGGAATGCAGGGAGAAAAAGAGATTGTCCAAGGGGTCTGTTCCCAAAATGATGGAAAGAAGCTGGCCAGAGGATGAAGGGAGTCAGTTGTCTCCTGGATGCCAGAGAATAGAATGTTTTGCTATTAGTCTATGATGCAGATGTTAGAGAGGAGGCTCATTCTGAAGATGAAGGCTGCAATCTACAGCAAGACCAACCCCCAAAACTCACATCACGTCTTGCTCTCAAATATGTGCCAAGCCGGCTGTTATCAGGGTTGGGGTGGGGATGACAGAGGTACTCCAGACTGAAGTCACAGGAGAGGGGGCCTTATCTCAGCGTCTGAAGGCAGACAGAAAGGAATCTCTGTGGGAGTTTCAGGGTTGGTTATATTTAGAGAGTGCTAAACCCAGCCCTTTTCAATTCAAAATCTGACAAACTATTGTATGGAGGGAGCTAAACCCCAGGGATCCAGTCTCTCTCTGATATGTTTGACTCCCACTCGTGGCAGTGGAAGGCTTTATGCATCCCAGGGATACTGCTCTTCACAGTGAGGCAATTTATTTTTTGATTTGAGTCAATAAACTCACTGAGCAGCCCTACTAGATATGGGTGGGTGTCTCCCTGGTGGGCCCAAGGATTGCAGAGACCAGCTCAATTATTTCATATAATTATTCTGGTGAAATTATCCTGTAATTGAGTTTGCAAGTCACACACAAGCCTAAAGTACCAGTAAAATGTAGCTGCAGTCATATAATTTGCACACACAGTGGTTTTGCAATTATTATATGCCTGTACGTGATTTTTTAATGACAACTTTAGATTCTAAAATATATAGGTTACATTCTAAATCAATGGCTACACCAGATTTCAGATTATTCTGTGGAATTACTCTAGTCATTGCATGTCCTGTAACCAATTAACATTAGCATCCTGGAATATTGAAAATTTTAATATGAGCTGATTACCCCCCATAAATTAAGTTGAAACAATTGTTTTCATAAAGATATGTGGTCTCTGTTTAAGATAAATATTCTATTATACAGGATGTTGCACTGTTTGGAAGAGGAAAAATACAGATGGGTTAGGTTTCAAAGTTGTCTCTTGTAGCCAAAATAAATTTTTATTGTAGTTCCAGACAGCTTTAGTTTTAATAGGCGTTTAAACTCAAAAGCTGTGGGTTTTATACTAACTCAGTGCCTACCTTTAAAAGCCTTACTAATAGGAAGTGAAAAGCATTACAGAGATGAAAAAGCAATTCTCTAAGAACCTAAAGCAAGAACAGATGGATCGTTTTAATGCAGAGTTAGTGTAAACTATTCCATATTGTTTCTGATTTCCTGTAACACTGAATTTTTGTAACAGCAAGTCAACATTGTAACATTTTAAACACTGTGTTCTGATATGAGCTGGACTATAGAATCTCTGACTTCTCCAAAACAGATTTCAATTTCTAATGAAATAATAATGGAAATATTTTGTCTCTCTGGTACTTGTCTGAGGCATGTCAACTGTACACTCCAGTGATGTGGATTTCCGATAGCCATTAGGTGTATAAACACCACATATTAACTTTCCTCCATTCCATCCATGTGCTAGTTAAGGCAGTTAATACTTCCAACTTGAGCAAGGTAATGATAAAACCTATCAGTACAAAAGCAAAGATCTTCAAGTTCAGATTCTGAAGCACAAGTTTTTCTCAAGTTTTCACCACGAGGTTCTTTTAAATAAGTTCTGTACCTTTGAAGAATGTACTTATAGCTAATGGAAGCTCCCCATTTGCCTGTAAAAATCACAAAATTGGGCTATTATTATCTGTTTCCTGCAGTATTCTTGAAAGGCAGAAAACAGGCTGCTCCTCCTACAAAAAAAATTAATGCTAATGTTTTCCAAAATTTGTAGAACCCAATCCACAGAAATACGAGCCAAAAGGCCAAGTTCATGACCTTAACTCAATAAAGCCTGACACAGCCACACCACAGAGCCCTCCAGCCTCGCACCTTATCTTGCAACATGACCAGTAACAGATGCTCACAGAAGAAAGAGAGCATGTGTAGAGTGATCCTTTCCTTGCTGCAGCCTCACAGCTTCTGACAGTCAACGACTTGCAGACTTCCTGAGCCCAAAGGTGCTTGTGGACACTTGTATTTCACAGTGCCAATGGCCTTGTCACCCGTGCATTTGTCCAGGACCTCTGGAAACTCCTGACAACTGGGAGGCCTCAAGCCTGTGCCTGGGCAATGACAACACAAAAATGACTTCTAACTTAAGCTTCTGATTTCTACTTATGAGCTGTCCAGTGTGCACTCTCTTCTCTGGTTTTCAGATTCTCTAGTGCTCTGAAATTATTTTTTAAATACTGCTATTTACTTTTCACACACTGCGCCACAAATAATATGTGAAAAATCATAAAGAGTTCTTTTTCTGGGGTACCATTACTATTTGATTTCACTTCTCTCCCTCTTTTCTGCTGCCCCTTCCTTTTATGAGTTAGCTTACACACATTAAAAGAATAGTCTGCCAACTCTTTCATCCCTTAGCCGACTTCTTATGAAACACCCTCCCTTGGATCACCTCCTCTCCCAATCCCAAATTGAGATGGATCTCAAAACTCGTCCCTCCATAGCAGAATAAGAAGGGGAAGGGTTCTGCAAACACCTGGCAGGGTATGGATTTCACTCTTGACAACTGTCACACTGAAAGAAATAAAATCATACTAAGTATGAAAGCCAGTCTAAAAATACGGTGCCTTCTTAGATTTCAGTAGCTTTCTTGGCTTCTCTGCTTGCTTCGGTTCACACACTTCAGCAGCCTGTTTGGTATGGGCATTTTAACAAAAATGTTTATTTTTACTGTGTTGGTTTTAGTGAACCAGGGCTAATCCATGATCCTCCTTAATTATGGCAATCTCCTCTCAGGCTTCACGGACACATTTTTCCCTCATCTTCCACAATCAGATGAAACTTAAACTGCCATAAGCAAACTTTCTTCCAGCCAATATGACCACGTCAACAGTCACTCCTATCCTTTTCCTACCTTTCCTTGAAAGTCCATAATCAATTTACATATCTCATTACATCTTACTGAATTTCTCCTTGATCCTTGTGGTCCTGAGCTGTAGGGTGAAACTCTCACTAGGACCGAGATTCTGTAAAGCTCAGCTGTCTCCCACTATCCCCTTTGTTCACTGTACATGCCTTTTCCTTTTGCACTGCCCCTCTCTGCCTCAGCTTCTTCACTGTTCCACATATTCTTGGCTGAGTTCCTTAAAAAAATTACTAGCAACAATTTAATTAAAATAAACTCAGTAATTTACAATTTCTGAGTTTAAGAACAGATCCAAACTCAGGATGTCTGGCATACCGATGTGTCTGCTGTTGGGCTGCAATGCTCCGAAGTACAGGAGATGTTCTACAAGTCTCCTCTCCAGTGAAATGAACAGTGGGCTTTATGTATTTCCAAGACAAGTGCTGATGAGGGGACAATTTTTACACATACCAGAAATGCAGAGAGGTTCTTCATATTACCTTCTTATTCTCTGAAAGAACTTTTGCTATGCAAAAAAAGGAGAGAGGCCTTCAAATATCAGAGAAAAGCAGCATCAGAAGCAGGTGTACTCTTAATTTGCCTTTACTTCCATTCAAATCTGTAAGCTCAGTTAAGGCTTTGCAAATACAGCCATTTTACTGCTGTGAGCTGTCTGCCCAAGTCGGTACCTGAGCGGTCCCTCTGAACTGGAATTGTGTGTGGGCATGGTGTATCCATAAGTTCCTGGTGCACAGGGAATAGTTGGGTGCACTATGTTCTGGGTTTAAGATTAGAGATGATTATGGAGAGCAAGTAGTTATAAATTTTTTTAAATGTGAATTTAAAGCACTGTCTGAGATAAAAATTGTATTTTGATTGTTGCAAAAGTTTTATGAGTTCTAATAACTTCTGTTCAAAACCAAATGTGTAACCTCCAAATGAGAGCAGCTTACAACTCCCTCCAGTTGTTAAATGCTCTCAAGATGAGAATTATAGATAGCACACAAAACATTTGAAGTTCTGGCCAACACGAAATGTATCCTAAGTGGCTGGTTTCCACTTTGTTCAAACTACGACCCATTAAAATGCAGACAGATTTAAGATAGGATTCAGGTCTGTGTTCAGGCAGTTCTGTAGAGTAACCCAAATAAATATCCAACAAATTGGTTTGGATGCCTGTGTAAACAAAAGGTCTATAAACAACTGCAATAAACCCCAGCAAAAGAGTCTGCATTTTGCTTGGCAAAATGTTTTCTTTATGCACTTAGATTAACAAACCATGATCTCATCATTAGTCAACAAGATACTAGAGAGACCATCAAAGCAAACTACGGGAGAGTCGAGATTGATTCAAGCCAAACAAATGTTTGTAGCTAACAGCTGTATTACCACTGATTCTAATTTACTCAGCAGGATTCTCCTTTCATTCCCGAAGTGAGATGAATGTCACAATGCATGATGTAGACAGAGTGTCTTCCTACTGCACGGGTAATGAGTTGTGTCAGCTCTCCTGGATCACACAATCTCTTCTGGTTTTAAGCATCATGAAGATTTGCAACCTAGCATTTTCTACTTTAGCAACAAGAATCCTAAAGGTGATTTGACCCATTCTGAGAAGTCTGTGAGCTTACGGTGCTACACACATGCCCTGTGTAAGGATTTAGGGAGGTTACATTAGCATTCATTCCTGCTTCTGCAGAATCTTTTTGATCGTATCTTGGGCAACTTGTGCCTCCTAAATGAGAAATAGTCGTTTCCCTTTTCCTTCCTTTGTGTTTTTGGTAGCATTTAGAAAGCTGTCCTTAGACAACTGTTGTGCCTCTTCACCTATGGAAGATGCATGTCAAAAGGAACCACCTTCTTAAAACCAACACAAATAGGATGGTGTATCAGTTCTACCAACCTTAACAAGAGTAAGCCACAGACTTGCACAGTGCCAGGATTTAGCCCAAGAAACAAATGAGCCATTTATAACTTAGAATTCTCTTCTGGAATTTCTGTTTGGGATTGCCTTTTCACTTGTGCTGCACGATTCACTATGCTCTTTTCAGGGCTGCCCCTCACACAGGGCATTGCACAGTCAAATAAAACTGCTCTTCTTCGTGCCAGTATTTCAAATTAGCTTGTCCTTGCTGGAGACACACCCTGAACATGCCATGAGGTTCTAAAATGCTTCTCAGAAAGATTTTGCATATAATCTGGAATTCGTAAAAAATGAGGCTAAGTGAGCAGCAGCATGGGTTTGAAGGTTTTGCCAAAACACAGACATCCAGTGCCTCAATAGCTAGAGAGAGAAAACTCTACTTCCAGAAAACATGAAAATTTCTGGCCATCTCCCCAAAACTTAATCAATCTCGTGTAACTTAAACCACTTACTATTCAGATATTCTCTCAATATCCCAAGAAAGGTATTTCAGGTACTATTTAAAATGCCTAACTAACTGATGATGTCTCCTTTGTAAAATTTTGCACTGTTCATGGAATCTCTTAATCTACACAGCTCTCTGTACAGTTCTTCCCTTCACTGTCTTGTCTGTGGCAGTGTCAAGAAGATGACCTGCTGTTCAGCTAGACTGCTGTTCCCCTACATTCACGTGTTCCCTAATGACTTCTGTGTATCTGTAATCAAAGGAAGGTTCAGAGCAGAGGAGAACCCAGACATTCTGAATGACAGAGCTGGAGAGGAAGTACCGCAATCCTTGGAGGTTTGCTTTTGACTCATGAGACTTTCAGTGCTTTAACAGTAACAGGCAAACCCGCCGGTGCCTTTCAGAAATACACATTTCTGTATGAAAACAGAAAATTAAGAGAATATGAAAGGTAACAAATTCTTTAAAATTTCTGCATGAAGTATTTAGAATGTGACTGCTCTAAGCCTCCTCTTGAAAGAGACATTAAACTTCCAAATACAGAAGGCATAAATAAACAACAATCAAATGTTTTACACCATGATACACTCTCACTGCCCAACGTCATACCACTCACAGTCCAGAAACAGACCTTTCCAGGACTATCCTTCAAATAGCTGTTTTGCACAGCATGCCTCAAAATACTTCTTTGTTGTTGTTGTTGGTCTGCATAACAAATTGTTTTCTTTGAGATGGGCCAAATTACATCTGCCTCACCCTCCAAGCAGTTTACAAGGTTATGGTACTTCACAAGCTATCCAGGGATACTCCTGATATCAATCTTGAAGCCTATTCAAAACAAGGATGGGGAGTCAGGGCTTTCTCTGCCAACATTCCTGCTGAATAATCACACAGCTCCATTATCTGTGGGGGAGTCCTCTCTTCCAGCATTCCCTTTCCGGGCTGTACTGCCTATTGGGAGCTCAGGGATAGAGCTGAGAGACACCGCAGGAAGCATGTCCTGAAAGACCATACAGATTGCAACACTATCACTTATCCCTTTCATGCTGTCTTTCTCCATAAAGAGAAGGTCAGTCACAAAAGGCCGCCTTTGTCACTAAATAACCACAGTGCTGGTGCCTTCCCTAAGACTTTTCTCAACTTTTAAGTGCACAGGGCACAATAAGAGCACAGTGAACAAAAATGCTGGGCAGCATGAGCCCCTCCATCCTGATATCTACACTGATTTCTAACAGGAAGGACACAGTGAAGCTTTCCATTAAGTTTGTACTTGGAAACTTGACAATAACTTCCCTATATTAAAAATACTTCAGACCATAGTTTTCCAAATTAACACCACTGTCTCCAAGCCCTTTGGACTTTAATATTTGCCATATACATTATACTTTGACTTGCATACTTGTCAATCACTTGTTTGCATGGAATTCTTTCAAAATCTTTACTTAGATGTACAAAAGAATTCTGACATTAACATAGAATGGAAGGCAGAGAGATGAGGGCTGGACACATTGCTCTGGCTTCCTTGGTCTGTCCTCCTCTTTGTGAATGTCTGAGGGGAAATAGGTGGTTGTTGTTCTTTGAAAGAGGGAGGTTCAAGGCAGTGAGGCTGTGAATGGCATTGGCTGGCACTGGCTATAAACACAGAACTCTGGTTTCCAGTGTAGATTTTCAGCACAGCTTGAGAGGGTGGAATTTCCAGATGACGTGCTCAATGTGTGTTGTGGGGGTGGAAGGCAGAAAGGATCCCTTTTTTTCAGGTTCACTTCTGGCTGTCAGTCAAACATAGCAATAAAATCAGCTCCAATTAAGGGGATATGCAAGGAATTTCATGATAATGTCAACACTCCATTCCATCAATACAGGGATAAAGAAAAAAAGCTTTTTCTTTTTTGTTTTTCTTTAAAGAAAAACCCTCAGTCACACTCAACTGTGGTATCACCAGATAAACAGTTAATCACAAAGGTACATGAAATGGTTCACAATTCCTTCATTATCCTGTGGGGTTTTTCCTTTGGTTTTTTTTTTTTCTTTAGGGGCCCTGGTTTCTGTTTCATTTGCTTTCTGATTACTCCAGTGCTGACTTAACTTTCTCTAGCAGACTGCCTTCAGTTCTCTAAGAGGTTCAGCTTCTCATCCATTAACCCCTTGCTGCAGGGAATCTCACTCACAAAACCTTAGAAACAGAAAACGGATAGAGAGACCAGAGTACTACATGGAGAAAGAAATTCCAGCTCTGGATTCGCTCCCATCTCACTTCACATCTAACTTTCTGTGTCACATTAAAACGTGTCCCAGGTAAAATAAAGCACTTACCAAGGTTCTTAGGCTTCTCAATAGCCAATAGGTACTTTTAATCCTGTGTTTTACCAGGTAGGGGACTAAATCTACCTGGGATTACTTCCTTAGCTGCAAAATGGACACAGTTACACTGCAGTAGTATAAAATCTGATCTATTTGGGATTTGTTGATCGAGGAAGAGGCAAATTTCCAGGGAACACAGCTGCCTCTCCAACGGTATTGATGTGGAAGCATGTCAAATCTGTAGCTGTCAGATTGCTACTGCAGTTAATCTACTCTCATGTTCATGAGCGAGATCTGCAATTTGTGGCTACTCCAGCCACAGGGCTGCATTCTGCTCCAGCTGACCCCACAATCTACAAAGACATTCTGGAGGTGATTTTGACCTCCTCAACCCATATTGAGATTATCTGTGGTGCAGGTCAGGTCTGGGATGGTGCTTTTGTAACTTCTTGCCCTACTTGGCATTCTACTGTGTGCTGTTAATCCTGCAGAGGAGGCTGATGATTTCATCAGAATTTGACATATTAAACCTTGTGAACATGTCTGGCTTGGATGGAAGTAATTCTGGTTACATCCAGTTCAAATTTCTAATTCAGCCTTCCTGAGGTGCCCTAAAAGAAAGCCCCGAGCCATTTTAGCATAGCTACAAACAGGTGAAGGGTACACAAACTTTGTGCTGTGCCTTATCCCCTCTCAATTTCTAGGGGGGAAAAAAAAGAAAAAAAGAAAAAAAAAAAAAGAAAGCTGTCCACTGCTGATGAGAATATGTAAAAAACGAAGAACCTGCTGGATTATTTAAAGCTCTGCTCTAGTGATAGCCAACCTTGGCTGTTAAAATGAACTGTATGACTACATTCCCTGTAAAATGTGTCTCCATTTCCTTTCAGGTTGGGAAGCTGATCCAAGAAGCAGCTGGAAGGAGTAATTTGAAGAGAGTTACACTGGAGCTGGGTGGGAAAAGCCCAAACATTATTTTCGCAGATGCTGATTGTAAGTCAGTGCTTCCATATTTTTCTTAAAAACATGTTTGTGTGATGTCTTTTTCTTTCTTCTTTTTAAAATTCTTTTTAGGGCACATCTTTCATACAGAGTGAAGTGAAGCAATACAGCTGTATCTAATTGCACTTTTCAATCTTACAGAAGCAACCTAAGGTGTGGTATTTTTTATAAAAATACAACATTTGAACCCACAGATTCATAGTCAACAAGAAAGCAGAAAAAAGGTTACAACCAAGCATATAGACATGGTGTTAATCACAGTCATGGCCCCATTCACATTTGTCATCCTTAACTCTGCAGAAAGATGATTTACTGCTTTAGATCTGGAAATTCTGTGATTTTTTTGCTTCCCAGCAATTATAAAAAGGGAGGACTTTAATGTACACTTGAGTTGCTAATCTAGTCAGTGCAGTATTCCTTTGTTAAGTAGCTATAAATGGAGATTATTCCATTTTTTAAATTTTCACAATTGAAGAATTGTGTATTGAAATATCCTCATTGCCACTGTCAGCAGGGAGCTGAAAATTTTGGCAGATGTATGATGTTGTGCAGCTGAGATTTTTGGCACCTGAGAAGGTACAGGACAGCTGTTTAGGATAGGATATAAACACAAACTGGAAGATTCTGCTTAAGTTATCAGCCATGAAATAGTTAAAAATGTTGATATCTAAATTGCCAGCAGGAGGTTTTGAAGTTAACACCCCATTAAGGCGAATGAGATGGTTCTCACCTTGCTCTGAGCTCTTGTTTCAGGCTGTGTGCAGGCACATTGTACTCAATGGCTTTTCTGAGAATTTTGTAACCCAAATAAATAGACACATAAGGATTTGGTCTTCTAATTTAAAAGGGGGAAGTGAATAGAAGAATGATTCTGCATAGTATGAATTACAAGAGCTGGTTACACTCCTGTATCCATTTTCAAAACTTATCAATGTCTGAAAGACTAGGGAAAGCTTGACAACTTCCAGCAGCTTTTCTATATAGAAATGCTTTACCAAGTCAGGGATCGAAATTTCACCCACAGTCATCCTGGTAAGGTAAAAAAGCTCCTGTCAGCTGTAGCCAGATGCAGATGTTACAGCCTTCTACCCCAGTTACTCATCTCCATCTCCCACCAGACATCACCACATCTCAAATGTCCCTAACCTATCAACTCAGACTGGGTCACCTGAACATTTCTGGTAGAGTGACACATGCCAGGGGCAGGTCTGTGTTATGACCTTCCACGAGGGAAGGACAACTGCTCCTGGCTGCCACACAGAGCTGCAGTTTATCTGTGATGACGTTGCAGGCAGCAGGGGAATAACAGGCACAGAGCGGAGCACAGTCTTCTTCAGGACTGTCTGTTTCACAGTATAAAGTCTGTAAAGCCCTCTGGTCTTCCCACAATTACAACCTCCAGCACTTGGCCTAAGATTTAGACTTCAAAGCTCTGATTATTTAAGAAGAGCAATTTGTTCACCATTCCAAAGGAGCTGTTTGTTCTGCTTGAGGAACACCTCGTGCCCAAAGTTAGCAGAAAGCATGATAAAGCTGTTGAAAGTTTAGTGCACCAAAAAACCAGAGAAGAATGGTTAGAGCCCCTCATGGTGAAAAACTGTTAACAATAGAGGAAGAAACATCAGTTAATCACATCTATCCACCAGTGTTTTCAATCTCCATGGAGCTCCCAGGGAAAAATTTGAATGTGGTCCAGGGAACACCCCATATGATTTTTCTAAAGACCACACTGAGGGCAGAAAAAGACATTTCTGTTAGAGTTGTCTAGAATGTGCTGAAAGTAAAGCACTGTTGCTTTGTTTAGTCCATAAAAGATTATACTTTAAGCAATGTTCCAAACTGCTGCAGCTGGTAAAAGAGGTATTACAGTGCTGTAGGGCATCACTGTTTAGGGATGAATTAATTATTCTTGTCTAGTCAGTTATTACACCCAATGTAAGAACGTAGCCCTGAATGCCTAAATGTGACTGGATCCTTTCTCCTGCTTGGACAGAGAATGTGTTAGTTGTACCTCCAAGGAAATTAGAATAGAAACTAAGGGTTGATTGTTCTATGACTGACTATAATTTTAAGGTCTTACCCAGTCATCTGTCTAGGCCAAGTAGATGCTTCTGTGTTGCAGAAAAAGTATCTGGCTTTTTGGGAAGGTCTTGCCATTATCAAAGTCTAATTCTCCCAAGTTTGCTGTAATTCTCATACATGAAGTATTAAACTCAGTGCCAACTTGGGATCACAGACCAATTTTCCCTTCCTGTACTGACCCCAGTCAGACACAACTATAATATGTTTTGATTTGTTTTACTTAAACAAATCCTCCTTGTGAAGTTTTGGGAATGTATCACTATGCAATATATACAAGACTGGTGCAAAGGCAGATTTGTCTATGGTGATTCAGTACAACATGTGCTGTCTTGGTTTTTTTAGTGGACTATGCTGTGGAACAAGCTCACCAAGGCGTCTTCTTCAATCAAGGTCAATGCTGCACTGCAGGCTCACGGATTTATGTGGAAGAATCAATCTATGAAGAGTTTGTTAGAAGAAGTGTAGAACGTGCAAAGAGGAGAGTTGTGGGGAGTCCTTTCGACCCAACTACAGAACAAGGTCCACAGGTAAAGGAATAGGAGGTGTCTGAAGTGTTCAAACTCTACTAAGGCAGAGGTCAGTCAGTGCACATTCACTCCTAGTCCAGGGTAGCTGACACAATACATGTTTTCTGGATTAAAATTGAAAAGGAATAAATAATCTGTGCAGCTCTGAGGTATTTCTTGTTAAATAAAAAAAAAAATCCCAATTTAAATATCAATGCTTGCCTCCCAGTTTTAAGAGCAAGATTCCCATCTTCAGCTCCCAAAATACAGCTGTAAACTGTGAGAAGCTCTCAAAACTCTGTGGGGACACTTACTTTCAAGAATTGTCTACAACCATAACTATGCTTGTAGGAATTCTAAGCAAAAGATTGGCATAGTAAGAAATAAGTCTGATATTCCTGCCACTTATAGCCAACTGGACTTGTACTATTTTCAGGAAGTTAACCTGGGACAAAAATTAAAGATCTGCTTTTTTTGTACTTATAAACTAGATAGTTTAGCAAGAATGCGGTCTGAGGCACAAACATGAGGTGACACACCCTTAAGAGGACTGAGCCCTAGGTTACAGTCAGCAGCTACTTGTAGATCTTTGGCACCTCCAGCTCAAAGAGTAGTGAATGCAAGCATGAGCCTACTCACTGGAACATGACTTGCCTAAAAGACCCCTGTTTTGACTTGATTGTCAAGTGCACAGTCTGCACGTCAAACAGCTCCTTCTCTCTTTCAGATTGATAAAAAACAATACAACAAGATCTTGGAACTGATTCAAAGTGGCATTACTGAAGGAGCAAAACTTGAATGTGGGGGAAAAGGGCTCGGAAGAAAAGGTTTCTTCATTGAACCTACGGTGTTTTCCAATGTAACAGACGACATGCGGATTGCCAAGGAGGAGGTATTCACACACATGGGCAAGATCCTTTAAGACTGTCCTAAACATGACTCTTCTTTCTTTTGTTTAATTCCTGAGACAAAGGCTTCAGAGTGAAAATTACTAATATATTTTTTTAAAAAATTAAAAAAAGAAATCTTTTCAGAACTCCTTATGCACGCAGCTAGTGACACCAGTTGGGTAAGGCGTCAGACATCAAAGAGGAGATAAGGGTAGAATGGACGAGTTCCACTGAGGCACCTGCTTTGGGAGATTCATGCGGTTTTACAGAGAGATATTTTCACTATTTATCACTAAAACTTGCTGTGGGAAATTTTAAATAGTATAATAGAAGAGAGAAGATAATTAAAAGAACAGAATAAAACAGAATTAAAATGCTTCTGAGTGGGCTGGTTTATTAATTAATTATTAATCTTTGTTGCAGATTTTTGGGCCTGTTCAAGAAATACTGAGATTTAAAACCATGGATGAAGTTATAGAGAGAGCCAACAATTCTGATTTTGGGCTGGTAGCTGCTGTTTTTACAAACGACATAAACAAGGCCCTGACAGTCTCTTCAGCAATGCAGGCTGGGACAGTCTGGTAAGCAGAAGTTATCACACTCCCGCTCCTTAAGATAGAGTTTGACTCACTATCATCATTTCATTTCAATTTTGCACCCTTTGTTAAAAATATTTTTCCAGACCATCCTAGTGGTGAATCACTAGCCAAGGCATGGAACAGCTGTGGGGAGGTGTTGTGGCTGCTCACTGCTGGGGAATGCCATTAGAGGCTGGAAAGCACCTTGCTTCCCAGGAGCATGGCAGCCACTGCTGAATGGCTTTCCTGAAAACAGACAGTAAAAACGATCCTTTCTGCAGGGCAGAGGAATCCTGGGAGGTTTCTGCTAAAGGCACAAAGAGTTGTGTACTTTCTACAACATTAAGGAACTGAGAGGACACCTCCTCTCTAGTCTTTAGGAATAGGTAATACAAACTCTACAGTTTAGTAGCTTGCTATTTAGTATGTCAAGCCTGAGTAAACTAAAGATCTGCAAGAATTTAGAGAGAAAAAGGGCAAATTCAAATCTAACAGCTCTTTGTTATAAACTGGCACTGAGATTTGGCAGCAGATTAACAGTTCATTACTGAAGCTGTGTCCAAGTGTAGGGTGCTCTCCTTCAGTCCTCACAGGTCAAATCCAATTCTCCTTAGGAGTAAAAAGCAGAATGTTGTTTTTGTAGCATAAATCCTTCATTTCTTTTCAACATGAAACAAGTTTGTTATTTCTAAGAGGTATACAGTGTCCTTAGTTTCAGCCTCTCTCTGAGTTCTCCAGAGGTCTCTCTGGCAGTGCAGGTTGACTTAATGCCTCTTCCTGTTACAGGATAAATTGCTACAATGCCTTAAATGCCCAAAGTCCTTTTGGAGGATTCAAAATGTCTGGCAATGGGAGAGAGATGTAAGTATTACACTGCTGTTTTCTAAATCGTTTTCAACTCTACAACTTAATAAACATAAGTGAATCCTTCCATGCAAATTAAGATTTGGAAATATTCCAACTTGAGAATCAGGGTATGATATAAGGTGATCTTTAATCATTGCCAGTTCTTAAAGCAATTGATTTGCATGGTAAGACTTGCCTTTTTTTTTTTTTTTTTTTTTAACATTGCAGACTAACTTACTGGACTTCTTTTCTTATCCTGAAAGGAACTGACAATTTCTGAGTATTTTTCTGAACTTGTAACCTGTGTTTTCTGAGGGTTTTTTTAGCCATATTAACTATCACTTTTCAGAAATACTCTTTTTGGTATTGCTGTGTGCTTGTTGACTGGTTTGGTGTACTTGTTTCAGAGTATATTTTTATTAATATAGGTACATCTGAATTTTATAAAAAAGTTATCAGCTTGCAGAATTATAAACAATGTTAAATGAAATCAGGCCTAGAGAAGGAAACAAATGTGTTTACATCCCTTTAAAAAAATTCACTTGCCATTATAAAGCTTTGTCTTTCTTACTCCATTTAGAACTAAGTGCCAAATATTGTGAAATGTAGCTCTACGCTCAAATACTATCCTGTGTACCTAATTTAAAGTCTTACCAGTTTTTCATTCTCATTACAATCACAAGGAAGTTTAGCAATTGCATCAGCCCCAGATTGGTTACATACCAAGGATTCAATTAATTTCTGTGCAGGAGGCATGTGTACCAGATATGTCTCACCTAAGTTTTCAAAATAGCTTATGGCTAATGGCAAACTCAGCAGTAAAACTAAAGTAAGGTCAAACTCTTTAAAACTTTAAATATGTTGAAGTATACAACTTGATCTATAAAATAAGCTCTATGTAGTCTGAAGTATTTTCCCTCGTTAGGGAGTACTTTGAATAACACATTCATACTTCTCACATTCATGAGTTATGAGGTGATCTCACACTGGCATAAATATGTCAGGTCATCTAACTCTTATCATTGTGAAAATATTCTAAAACTACTAAGCTCGATAGAGCACATGAGTAACCTGACACCCAGGGGTGACCCCACTGACTCCAGGGAGGTTAACTGTGCAAGCAAAATACTCACATATTCATGTTGTAGAGTTCTTGAAAGTGGGGAAACCAGGGAGCACCCCAGGTCTCATGGAAAAATCTATAGTAGTTGCACACTTGATTCCCACTACAGCTTTGAAAGTATTCATCATAAACAATAAATGTTTGGAATGGCAATAATCTCCATCTGACAAAGATGCCTGAAAACCTACATATGAGTAATTATTCTACTCCTTTCAGATCCTCTTTGATCAGATATCACCTTCTAATTCACCTCCTCCACCCTGCATTAATACCTGCATACTTTTTATTAAAATGCCCGTTTCTTAGATTCTTGTTTTTAAGGGATACATTTTACAGCATAAATAATGTTGAGTCAGGCAGTTAAAGAAAAAAAATAAAAGAAAAAGTGTCCATGCATAAGTGTGTCATTGCTAAGCTGACACTGCTACAGCCAGATCGTAGCTGTGCCATTGTGCTGCTTGTGCCAGCACTGCATTATCTGGGACTTGTTCTGGTCCTGCTTTTAAATTCACAGGTTTTCATCACACATGGGCAAAAAATGAACACAGAGAGTTGAGATCTGTTATACTTGTTTTGCACTCCCACAAAATGTAGCAGGGTATGTGCATCCCGGTAGAGAACCAGAACTCATGGACACAATAGAGGTGATCTCTGTTTGCATTAAGACTACTTACAACATTCTTGTAGGGGTCTAAAAGATGTGCCTTAGGGGTTTTTTTCATTTATGCTTCTTTAAAGCTTCTTATCACTACCTGGGAGATGTAAAATGTAACTCCTCTAACTAAAAATTGTGTGATTCATCCCAGATAGCCACATGTGGCCATTTTATATTGGAGTTCCCCAAATTTTGGCCTCCATCCAAATGTCTTCAAGGGAAGGAAGTGCCATTCTACTTCTGAACTAACCTTTAATGTCATAGGAATTATTACTGTCTGGGTAGCTCTGAGATACAGCAGTGCACAGCTGCATTCTGAAAAACAAGTGCAAGCAGGAGTTGTAATTCTTTTCCTTATGTTTTTCTTCTTAGACTGAGAGAGGGAAGAGAGTATGTAATACTTCTTTTTGAAAAGCAATTTATTCCTCCTTCCTCACACCTACACAACCAAGGGACAACACCATGCAAACTCGACCTGCAGGCTCCTTCCTTTTCACAGACACAATCTTTGTTCTCCCTCTGATACCAAACTGCAACCCAAGAAGACCCAAAGTGGCCACAGAATAGGATATTTTTGCTCCCTGTGTCAGGCTGTGGGCACAATTGAGCCCTTTAATGGCACACACAGTGACTCTTCTGCTCTGAATGACTGGCATAACCCATCTTCCTATTCAGCAAGTGCAGCATTTTAGCTTTTGAAAAATACTGGCCTTCGAATTCATTACAATTGCCCACTTCCAAACTTTGGGCCAGAAAACAAATGCATAAAACCCTAAAGCCATGAGCTGAAGAAACAGACAACAAATGTCTCTAATTTTGTTTGGCAGACCAAGATAAGAAGCCAACTGGCAGTTGGAACATACAAAAAGTCGCTGGCTGCAGTCAGCTGGGTTATCTATTGGCTTGCAAAAATGTGTCCCACAGGTGTCTGTAGCTACACGGCAGCCCTGCTCAATCCAGCAGAAACTTCCACACGGAGACTTACTAGCATTAGTTATTGGGCTGCATGCAGCTCCAGTGACAGCTTCCTCTGAGTCCTAAGGCAATGGATCTGATAAAGAGCGAAAGTTTTTGGTCATTCTTTGGAGACAAATCTATCACTTTCTGCTGAAAGCTGGGGTTGGCATAGTCCAGATCAATGGGAACCTTTTACATGTCAAAAAATCTTCACTAATATTTGCTTGCATGTACTTAAATCTGGTAAATCTTAAAATGCCTACTGAATCATCAGTCTGATGTATTCCTTAAATATCAACCACTGTATCACACAGAAGACTTACCAAGCCAACGGGCACATCAGAAAGCTTTCAGAACCATAGATGAAGTGAAATGGGCTAGTAAATACTGGTATTTCTGCCCAAATGAATTAACTTTCCAAGGAAGGTTACAGGAGTTTCATCCCGATGTTTTATTTTGTGTAAAATCTACACTGTAGAAGTAAATACAGAATAGGCTATGCCGGGGGCCTACAGAGGGGTTTAATTGCTTTGAACAGTGGCCTCTCACTCCATTCTGAAACACTTATTAGAAGGAGGTTCTGAGGAATTCCTCTGAAATATTCTCTATGGTTCAGTTGGCATTAAGTCCTGCACAGGAGAATCCAGAGGGAAGGCAGTATAAAATAGTAAACATGCTAACATCATATTCATGCCAGCATGTTCTAGATTTTAATATAAGTAATGGAGCAATACTCTGTGTGTGTTTAGGGGTGCGGATAAAAATTCAGCCAAGAAACAAATGTCTGTAACAGCTCATGCAAAAGAATCCTCATTGAGTTAATATGGAAGAGATACTCTACTTCCAGACTTGGACTGTACCTGTTTCAAGGTGGGGACAGTGTTTGCTTTACATACACAGCATCTGGAAGACATATTAGAACTTAACTAATGACTTAAAGAGACTTCTCCATTACTCAGACTAAGCACAGCAAAATGCAAATACCTGTGCTTAAGGCGTAAGTCCCAAGAAGCCATGCAATATCCACTCTAAACCTCAGCAGGGTTGCCTAAGAGATGAGCCAGGCTGCAGCTGACTACAACAAAATGTTCATAGCATTCAGAAACACACGTTTTTTAAGCATAATTTATCCAAAGCAGAACATGTCCCCCTCAGAGCCATGTGTCAGATCACTGGAACCTGGTAAGTGCCTGGCTTCTAACAGTATGGAGGATCTTATGTAAGGTGCTGTGCCAGGACAAAATGAGGAATTCTACAGGGAATCGCTAGAAGGGAGTCCCTTTCTAGAGGGAATTTGAGCAAGCTGAACCCTCTTCCACGATATGTGCATATAGTGATTTCTACTGCTGGATATTTTGTTAGGGAGAAAAGATCAGTGGGTTAGAAGTCAAGGTCATCTTTATCCAGGGCTGTGAGTAGTTCATTTTTCATTGTACTCAGTGTGGACCTTCCCTTTCTTAAGTGCAAATATAATCAAAGATTTCACTGGTCAGTGGTGTAGGTCTTGGTGTTTGGATATTTTCAAAGTCTAGAAAGGACAGAGGACATCAATTCACTCCCAATAGTTCCATCAACAGACAGTGAGTATTTCTGGGTTTAATGCTCTGTATCTCCTTATCAAATGCTGGAGTCATCCATTACTCTTTTGACCTAAATTGAACTGCAATTTTAGGTTATATCTTAACTTTATCAAGAAATCACTTTGCAGATTTTTGCTCACTAAACAATATCTGGTGTAAGCTGATGCTGCAATTTGTTTTTTAGGGGTGAATGTGGATTGAGAGAATATTCTGAAGTTAAAACTGTGACAATAAAGATCCCTCAGAAGAACTCCTAAAATGACGAAGGACCGTGCAGAAGAGCACATGATGCCACCTTCTCTATTCCTTATGGAGACCAGCACTCAGGAATAAAAAGTGTTACACAATATATATTTAAGAAATTAAGTTGCAACATATATACCGGGCACATAACTGCGTACGTAATGCAAACCAACTCTGCATGTTTTCATAAAACTCTCCTGAGAATCATTACATCTTTATAAAACAAATCATAACAAGAGATAAAATTGCTACTGGGCATCATTTAATAACGGTTCTAGCTATAAAACTGTTAAATGCAAATGCATGCACACACACATTTATCTCTTCTTTAAATAAACAAAATAAGTCTTACTGCTTTCAGGTTGCCTTCTCAAACAGACCTGCCTTGTACTGATGTTGCAGTTTCAATCCGGGCTCTACAAGCCAGATTTTACCCAAAACACTAGCAAATGAACAACACAAGAAGTATCATTCATGTTCTTAAAATATAAAAGACTCTGAACGGTAATGACCCCAAACCTGGCACACTGGCAACTTTCCAATTAGCATGCCCACATAAAGAGGTCAAACTGGGGAGGGAATCAATCCACTACACGGACAATGAAAACCAAATACTTATCAGTGAGATTTGGCTTTCATGGCTCACAGCAATTTGGATTTCAAAGCTTATTTTCATAATTACTTTATGTCTTGCTGTAAGCAAAAAGTCCTCCTTCACTTACAGGAACTTGAATGGATTTACCTGCCTGCCAAAAGAGCAAGGCCAGACAGGGTGGGTGGGTGTTAACGAGAACAGCAACAGATTCCAAGGATTCACAGAATATTTCAGCTTTCACTGCTTGTCTAGTTTTGTTGTTGTTGTTGTTGTTGTTACTGTTGTTGCTTTCACCCTTTTACTTTTTAAAAATAAGTATGTGCACACACAGGCTCCATTTATTTGTCTGCTATTAAACTGCCTGTGATTACACTGGGAATCATTAAGTACTTGTTACAGCTTTTACTAAATGATGTCTTGCCATCCTCACCATGCTTGTGTGCCTCAGATGATGTTACTGGCTGGTACTGAGTTTTCAATTATGTTTGAGTTGTTTTGGCCCAGGATAAAAATATGAGCAAGTTCTTTCAGAAGTGAGGTATTTAAAGCCTGTCACATTATTTACCTGCTGCCTACAGAATCTCTTCCAATCTATAACCGACAAACTAAACACTATCTCTCTCTTCTTTCCAGCTGCAGAGCTCCTTAATTCCCCAGACTTTTTTTAAAAAGAGGTTTCATTTTATATTTTAAATTAGAATTAAGAAAATCTATTTTTAAAGTACAGTAAATCATCTACACAGTGTAGCTACATTACCTGAGGCGTAAGGACAGAATTACAGTCTCAGGTGTAAGTTCTCCTTGCTGCAGAGTCTATACCATGAACCATTGAAAACTCCAGACCTGGTCAGCAACTTCTGCACGTTCTTAACTTCCTTTAGCCTCTGAGGAATCCCTCTTAGATTTGAAGCTGTATGTGTCCTTCAGCATACTGCTGGATCAGGACAAGAGTCTCCAGCACTCTGTAGTGTGGTGGCCCTCAATATTTTGTAACTCATGTCAAACTGTGTATGTGTTTTTAAAGCAATACATATACATGTCATTATTCAGAAATGATAGTACATTCACAGACATGGAGAGAAATCAAAGTATTCCTGAGTTGTTAAATTCAAATGCCATATACTTCTACTGTAGTGTATGTCAGAGTGAAGAAAAACAAAATACAGCAAGTAAGAGATTAGTTATCTTCTAAACTGCAATATAAAATGTGAAAAAGGAGATTTTACTTCTTTTCTCCTATTTACTTAAAAAAGAAACTTCCTGTGCTAACAGCATTTACACCATGTACTCTTTTGTATTCTTTTTGTGTATTTTGTATGTCTGTGCTTTATTCTCAATACATTCAGGTAAATAATATAGAGTTGCCATTTTTTTTCAACCTTGTCACTGCAGCTCCATTTGATGTACATGGATTTGTGAAATCCTCTTTTAGATGTACCATCTGCATGGATCCAACAAAACATTTTTCCAGTCCCTGCAGCTTTTTGTTACAGTTTTTAATCATGTATATAGTTATATGTTATTAAAAAAGTAAAAGGATATTTTCTATGAAGTTTTTTCCATTAAAAAGGTTTAGAGAAAGACTTTAGACTGTGAGACTCCTTTATTGTTGACAGAGCTATAAAAATATTAAAAAAAATATTTTCTTAGCAAAAGATCTGCTCTCACAGTAGCTTTATTTTCATTTGCAAAAGTGAATGAAGTAGAAGGCCAATTACATTTTCTGGAATATTATTGCAGCTGTATGAAAACACTTGTGAATTGCAGATCTAGGTCATAGTCAAAGTTCATCCTCACCCTCATGGTCGTAAAGTTTAGCTATTGGGGCAGGTCTGAAATCATCAAAACCAGTGGGGCACCCTTGCAAACTGCTGCATCACAGCTTGATTTTTGGATAATCTTTAAAAAAACCATGATGGCTTTTCTCTCTCTAGTAGATGTTTCACAGAGATTATTAAATTAACACTCAGATCTTTTATGAAGTGATATGCAACCTGTCTTTAATTTTAAAATGCTAAAATGGGAAAAGGACCAACTGAATGTTACCTGACTGCCAGTAAAATTCACATGGCCAGGTACTATACAACTCTTCCTCAAGCAATCCCGTTATTCCAGGTTACTTTCATTGCCAGGAACTGCATTCCTTTTTGAAATTGTGCCTATTTAGGTAAAGCAACTACTCAGTTAATACAGCCAGGATACTTCATTGTATGGCAAGCAATGGTCATACCTCAGTGTCACAGAATAATACTGTTGGTTTAATCAACACTCTATAGGCAATCACAATACAGTAACTTGACTAGAATAGATGGGATAAAACAGAATAAAACTTAATAGTGGGAGGGAAAATGCATTCTCAGAAAGGAGTACTGTCCCTGAAAGTCTGGGATATCAGGTATATATTAAGCAGAGTATCATTTCTATTTAACTAGTGCCATGGACAACTCTGTCATGGGATTTGAGTGGACAATTAGCACTTTCCATTTTCCCCATCTCTCTGATCCACTTGCAACCTGCCTCCTCACTCCGAGCAGTCACACAGGCACAAGCAATGGAGTGCTTTTCTGAAAGCAAAACGAAGGAAGGAAGGTTGTTCTGGAACCCACTGAAAACAAGGAGTGTTGTCATCTAGTGAAATGAGCAAAGTTTAATCCATAGTAAATAAGCACTCTGTGGAGCTCCAGCCAGTGAAAGTGAATGTATCAATAAAAGTGTGTCCAGGTATAGTAAAGGGAGACTTTGGAAATAACTGTGTATTTCTTCTGAGAAAAGAATGTGAAAAAAGGCAAAAAGAATTTCAGTTCTGTGGCCTTCAGACAAAGCAGTGGATATTGATACTGCTTGGATAGCATTCATACATTTATTGGTGCCCTGTTACAAAGAATGCTCTTTCTCCCCACAAAGGCCAGGATGAAAAAGCTTGCCTTGCATATACAGTGGCACTGTGTGTCACAGTGCCCTCTTATTTCTCAGTTGTCTCCTGGAAAAAGAGAACCATAATAACACTGAATTCAGGGCACCAGTTGAGCTAGAGAAGAAGTCAAAGAC
This sequence comes from Atrichornis clamosus, assembly GCA_013400975.1. Lineage (NCBI taxonomy): Eukaryota > Metazoa > Chordata > Aves > Passeriformes > Menuridae > Atrichornis > Atrichornis clamosus. The sequence continues at coordinate 56,568 of WBMZ01005592.1, forward strand.
AAGCAATACCTTTTACTTATAACTCTGCATGGTCACACCTAGAGCTCTGGAGAGCTGCATTTACCACCTTACGTTTGCATCCATACATCTCCATTGACTGCATGCTAAGTCCATCAACACAGGAAGTTATTTTTCTCATAACAACTTCATACCGCAATGACTGATATTCACAGTGCTATATCTATCAGGAAGCAGGAAAAGCCTCTGTGGCTATTAGATGCCATCAGCATTCCCAACCCATTCAAACAGACTTCTCTCAGCACATTAGACTACAGCTGCATAAAACACATCTTGCTTCCTCGTCCTCATTAAATACATAGTCTATAATTATTTCTGTATCTTCACTGTATCTTCTGTGTCCACTGACAGAGCATAGGTATCAGGGAACTATGTGTGGCTCTGCCAGAAACTCAGGAAATTCTGAAGCAAAGTGGATGACTTTAGCATGAAGTTGGGGAACTTATAAGAAGAGATTAGACTAAAGTGAGAGTAGTGGTATAATTTCATGTGACTAAAGTGTGGCTAGAATATGCTACTACTAAGGCTTGGGGTCCTGATTTTCTCTTCCACACAACAATGTGGAGTGCTGGGACGCTGGTTTCAATAAGCACTTTCCTAATTTTTCTCAGAGGACCGGCATTGACACGCTGGAATTCAAGGTTAACACAAGTAACAGATGATTACAGCTGGCTGCAGCACAATTTCAGTCATTTCAGAGATGCAGAATAGGTTAAGCTGACTGTGTAGCCACAGCTGCTACACTGGGCAGTGCTCAGCACCAAGTGCCTGGTTACCTAAGGCCTAGAGGCTGCACATACACACAGGACTGAGAATCTGTCCCAAAGACAGTGAGTAGAGGCACAAGGCCTCTTGGTACAACTGGGATAAGTCATCAGAACTGTTGCATAATGTCCCTACCTAATCCCCTTAGTTTACTGTTAGAGAGGGAGAAAAAGCACATCCACATGCCCCTGGTTCCTAGGAATGGTTGATTCTGAAACAGTTCTGACAGCTGAGTTTACATCCTGAACCCTCACTAAAAGCCAGCCTCATCCCCCAGCACAGGTATTCTAGAGCTCAGTTGTACCATAAAGACCACAACTTCTTTTTTTTTTCTGATATCATAAATTTAAATCCACTCAAGTCAGTATTGAAGAGAGTCTGCACCTACAATCCAATGCTTCTCTATGGTGAGCATTTGCACTGTTACTTTTCATATTTTACAGGATGAGTTTCATCAAATAACAGAGGCTGTCCTGTTCTGTGCGAAGCACATATATTTTCAGCTGTGCCTGCAGTGCCAGGAAGCACTCCAGGGAATGCTTTTTTCACCCGATTTCATGTGAAGTTTATAAACACATTATGGAGGGCCTTTGCAATCAGCTGTAATACCCTAAAGTCTCCAGTGCCCAGGAAGGCTGGGGCATCTGCTGGGATAATTTGCCTTAAGGATCAACGAAGTCTACATTACTGATATGTTCCCCAGTGCATTACTGTAACCATTCCTTGTATTGTCATCTAATCCTAGTATCTAACATCAAATCTTGCAATTCCAGGATGCTTTCAAGGTGCTTTTATCTGCCTAGAGTTTCTTGATGAGACACACTAAATAAACCTGGATTGTGCAACCACAACACCAAGAGACTGTAAGAAAAGCTCCAGCTGCAGAGGTTGCCAAGGAGGCTGTGCACACAGCAGGCTGGAGTAACCCAAAAGGGTGCTTGTGAAATGTTTGTGCTGCTGGCAGGCAGCACATTGCCAGGACAGATCACACATCATGCATTTGCACATCAAATGAAGCTGCACTGGTCTGAGAGCATGGGAAAGGCCTGTCTTGAACGGCATGTGTCCTACTTCCTAAACATGTATATTTTACACTTTACACTTGGTTATTGGCCAGATTGAAAGTACCGCAAGTTCCCCAAAGCCTGTCATTTTGCCTTTGAAGTAGAACTGTTTGGATAATGTTTCCTTTGGCAATTTATCTATGTAAGAAAGCAGGAACTTAACTGCATTGGCCTCTCTACAATCCACCACTAGCTTTTTTTTGTTGAAGTCTTCATACACTTGTGTATATGTGCTCACACAGGATTTGATCATTTTTCATGACCTTGCTTAGCCCCTCTCCTTCTCCCTTATGGTTCCTCATGATGAGACTGGTGCGAATAGTAACTCACTTAATTTTGGGGGGTTTCCCTGCTCTGTGTACGCCTGGCTAAGTTCCCATTTTCTACAGCAGCATAATTAGCAAGATGTTTGTGTGCAGGCCTCTCCTGCTGCCAAACAAAATGTGCTTCTACTGCTTGCCTGGCAAAAGGGTTTCGGCATATGTCCACTGTTTTTCTCTCTCCCTGTACTCTCACTAAACCTCAAGACGGGACATAGAGCAGGATCCCCGGAGAAGTTTCTGCTGTTTCCTGCTTTCTGTCAGTCCAAAACCTCTCCCACAGTCTTTGGCACTTGACATCTAATCTCAAAGCACAGTCAGTGCCTGGCAAGAGAGGCCTCCTTTTAGTTTTTGATTTTGAACATCACAAACATCCAGGTTTCTGGGAAGGATGTTGAAGGGAAAGGCACTCCTTGCTCCCACCAAGAAACTGCAGATTAAGGATGAAGGCTAAAGCATTCCCCTGGCATCTAAAGGCCCACCACTAGTCAGAACTCACAGCTTGTTCATTCACCAGACAAGAATGTGGCTCTCACTCTGACCTGGCTGGTGACATGCCCTATCCCAGGCTGTACAGCTATGGGGACTAAGCAGACAGACTTTATTCAAATCAAGTATTCCCAGAAGTCACCAAATACTCTTCAGCCTTGTTCTTCCAGCATCACGAGCATATTCTATTTTTAATACAACTTGGCTGTGAAATTAAGAAGAAAAAAACATTGCCAAAGAAATGGGCATTGACAGAACTACCATTCTGTGGTTCCTGAGCAGCCTGGAGCCCCTGAGCAGTACCAGGAAAGCTCCCCCACTATGATGCTGCAGTGCACCAGGGTTGCCTTACCACAGGGGCTGCCACACCTGGTTTAATGGAGGAGGCTGCTAAGAGCACCGGGTCCCTTCTCTCCTGGCATAAAGCTAAACTGGATCAAGAGTATTTTCTGAGAATCTGTTTCTCCACATTGCACACTGCACACATTAAGCCACAGGAAGCCATTGATACAGAGCTCCTGGGGACTGCTAAAGTGGCCAGGTCTCTGATCACACCAATACATACAGAACCACCTACTCCCATAACTGAAACTGCAGCAAAACCCAGAGCAATTCCTACTCTGTCTTTGCTGCAGCCCAGCCTCTCCAGCAGTCTTCCCTTTGCAACATCTGCCTCCCAAGGACAAACAACGTCTATGGAGGAAAATGCCCAAGAAATGCCACTGGTACTACAGACTTTTACAGGAATTTCTTTAGGGAATGCAAAACATCTGACACTCTCCACAATTCCCATTAGATTCCCTTTGGTGAACCTTTCTGATGAGATCAATTCCGATCACTCTAATGGGAAAATGGCTGTAGATTCCAGCTGTCCAATGCCTTTCAAAAAGACACAGAAAGATGCTCTTATCTCCTGCATCTGTAGTGACTTCATAGTCAAGTCTCTGAGACAAATGTTTTAAGTTAATTTCATATTCCATGATATAGACATAAAAAGTACGATGACAAAATCGCTGCAAAGACTAATTATCTGTGTTCAAAATCACCTTGCAGCTCTTTTCTATGAAAATACTAGGCCTGTTTTCTTCCCTGTGGTGAACTGCGAAGGGCTGGTGCAAAGCTCTGCTAAAAGACAGGGTTGCTGGTTGATTGCTATTTTAAAAACACATGGAGCATCCTGAGCTCTTTCTCAGGGTTTTGGCAGAGGCTCTTTTAACTAGCTGTGTTCTTACGTAGAACAGCAACAAACGACCCAATGATTTGTTTTTACAATGTCCTCTCTGGGAAGACTAATTACCAGCTAACCTTCTAGCATGCAGTTTCAAACATGAAAAGAATGGGGCCCCATTCTTTTTCAGGAAAAATTCATACTACAGACTGCAGAATATGTCTGGGTGGGGACATTTTGCTGAAAGTTTCTAAAAGCTCTAGGATTATGGGCTGGCCAAGAGATTTCATGATGCTTTTAGAATTGTGAAAAATTAAGTGGAAAAACCCCCATGCTTTCCTCAGTATTACTATTTATCTCTTTGGGGTAGTAATACAGCCACCAAACCAAAGCCACTGGAAATGCTGTTCTCAGCTATTTTGCACACAAAGCTCAGAAGAACAAAGGTCAATTCCATGCATTAGTTGTGGAAGTTGTGTTCAGCAACAAGAACCACATTGCACAGAGCATTGTCTTGAGCCACCAGCAGATTCTGCCTGACAAAGGAAATCAAACTGATGGGCTCCTTCCAATTTGTCTTTATTTCATCCGAAGTTCCAGGACAAGCAACTTTTCTTTCTTATTATTCTCCCTAATGGACTTCTTTCTCCCTTCTTAATTCCTCTTCCTCTTGGAGTAAGTGGTGCCTCTCTAAAGGTTTGGGCTGAGGCAAAGTACTGCATGTGCATGTAGTCTCTACTGGTATTTTCCAGCTTTGCAATCAAACACTGGGCTGGCCAGGCAGTTGCTTGTCTTTAAACCGTGTTCCTGGGTGATTCAGACTGCAGAACCAAGGCAGCAAATATAACTGAATTTTTTTTGACTCAGTCACGGTAGCCAGTGTTTGGTAAGTCATCTGCACCAGCCTATCTTAACCATGCTAACCAGTCCAACACACCTTTTCCAAATTATAGTTATCAACCTTTACAACAAATAATTTTGTAATCTACTTTTACTGGGCAATTAAGCAGCAGCAAATATACCATATGTTCAGAAGTCAGTTTTCAAACATGTTTTATAACCTTTAAAATAAAATTAAACGTGCTAGGATTTTATTCATAGTCAGTTCTTTCCCTGCTTTGAATGTTACTAAAGCTCCATACTTGAATACTTTATCTTGAATTGTAAACCACCTCCCATTGCAACAACAGGCAAATTAGTATCTGAGCAACTGTAGATGCTGCTGAGCAGAAAGAAAAATTGATAAACAAGGACAAAATGTACAGGTGGGAATGGAGAGTGGGAGGCTTAAATGGGTTTTCATTTCCTCTTTTCCTCACAGTCCTTAGCAGACCTCATACAGACTCATGCCCCACTCCCAGTCAGGCACTTGATCACATCTCCTGCACAGCTCCTCCTCTACAAATATCCTTTAAGGGGTATTATTTTAGAAATTTAAACAGAAAGTATCCTCTGCATGTAAGAAATCTAGTTATATAAACCTCACACAATATTCAGAATTTCCAGAATTCATATAAAATCCAAACTCAAGCATTTGCTTCTGTTGTTATTTATGTCAGGGATTTTTGAGAAGTTCAGACCTGGAAAGAAACCTGTTCTCTCTTCATGAGACTATAGATATCATCACTTCCTATGGAATATATTTACAACACAAATAGGCTTTGGATGCTCTACAAACCAAAGTTACAAGGTCTGCGGGAGTTACAAGATAAGCATCCATTTTGAAACTGTTCTAATAAAATCAAGTTATTTCAGCTGCAATGGCCTGCAGGGACAACAATATTTGCTTTCTTTTGCAACATCTTTGTCAATCCTCCTTCATGGTGCAAAAAAAAGAAAAGTTGTTAATTAATCATCTGATTATTTGTATGCAGTTTATCAAAACCATGACCTCACTGTCCTCTACAAACATTCTAGACTTGATATAGGCCTTGAGAGTTTTAAAAGTAAAATGAAAATTTAGGAATAAAGAAAATAATTATTATTATCATTTTACAGACAAGGAGCCGATTGAAAAAAACAAATGGAGCAACTAATCCCAGAATTACTAAGGAAAATCTGCTGCAAAGGCTAAGACTAAGCATAGATCTCCTGGGTCCTAGAACTGTGCCCTACTTGGTACTGGCTTATTACTTATACTGTTGTAAAGCAAAAATCAATACATGCAAACACATATGCAGAGATGATGAGACTCTTGAAGAGCAACTCTGTTTGTCTAAAGATCTGTAGAAGTAGAATTTACACTTCTGACAAACTGAGCTGGGGAAAGCCCTTGAAATTCTTTGGAACTAATGATCTTTCAAGGCCTTAGGTAGTGGGGTCTGATTTTCCTTGTTACACATAGCCACACCAGCCACCCACTTCTACATATTTAGATTCAGTGCAGGATCTCTCAGCTAATAAATAATACCATCAGCTTTCATCAAGACTTGACCATAGACAAATGAGCTTTTCAGCACCTCTATCAGTTTACTGCAGTTTTGGTGTGTTGTTTCCTGCTTCTCCACAGCCAAGTGGCAAGCTCCATCTTGGATACACCTGTGACCTATTTATTTATTTGTTTATTTATTTATTTTTACACACACATGTTCAGGCTGCAGGTTTTTTTATTTGAATGTACCCAGTTCAATCCCTTGCATTCCCCTTCCCTTCCCATTCCTACCACCGCTCCCCACAACAGAAGGTGAGTTTGCAGAGCACTGAAACACTGTTCATCCCTGCTGAGTTCACTGGGAACTGACAGTGTTCAGCACCCATAAAAACCTAGATTATACAGGTATTTGGGTATCTGAGAGGCACTAACTCAAGGAAGAAAATAGGCATCAGTTACTGGCTGACTGTGCTTAACACCAATTAATTGCTGTCTGACTAAAAATCTTTGAAAAGCTGGGTCCAGAGATGACCCTTACCTGAGATTTCTAACTGAAGTCTGGCCAGCACAGGCAGTGGCATCCAGGTGAGAGTTCTACACTTGGGTGACCCTGTTGATTAGATCCCTTAAGATAGCAGTGGGAGATCAGACACACAGATGTATCAGCACCTCCAGCATAGACATACCAACTTAGAGTGAGATTCATCTTGCCCAGGTTCCTAATTCAGGAATCTTATTTTAATCTTACCCTGATTAATTCAAATTATATTCAATGCTGCATATTTGGAACTCAAAGTTATTGATGACTGACGGCAAAGCTACATAACTGTGTATGCAATGTGCTGGGTCACCCTCAGGGTATCCTGGTTAGAGCCTCTTACTAACTGCTGTTAAATCCTGAGGACTGAAAACACCAAGGTGCCAATAAACAACTGCACTGTAACACAGTTAGTGCCTTGTGTAACTGCAGTGTAACACATTAACGTGTAACTGCAGTGTAACACATTAATGCCTTGAGAATGTAAAAATTAAAAATGAAAAAGTAAGCACATGCTTTTAGGTTAAAAGAAATATAATTTTAGAAAAACATATAGAGAAAAAACACATAAGTATAAACTAGTACAAGTTCATTTTGAGTCCTTGATAATCACTATCAATGCTAATGATTTTGTAATCTGATCATTAATGATTAATGTTGATACACTTTTTTAAAAAATCGTGCCACTTAACTATTTTGGTTCCTTATGCACCTAAGCACTTACATAATGTTATTTGTGCAGACCTATATGTTATTTTCCTCTGCTCTTTTATTCCTAGTCTCAGTACTCTTTTTTGCTGTCTAATACCAAACAAACAGCATAGGGTCACATCAGCTCCTTGCTCTAAGCTCCTGGTATTTTCTTTTTACAGTGCAATACCCTTCTAGAAGGTACCAGGTACAACAGACAATTCAGCTGCCTTCACAACTACAGTAATATGCTCGAGCCAGTGCAAACAAGTGATGCAATGCAAGCTGTGTTCTTACCAAGGGTGGAGAGCATCCCCTAACCAGACTCTCAACTTGTTTCTTCCCAAGAAGAATAACTTGCAAGGTCACTTTCGAACCCTTGCTTCCCATGGGGTGGCCACAGTCCTCTCAGCAGACCTAAGGGAAAAGAAAATTAACCTTTGAAATATCCTTGCTCATATACAGAGTATATGAACTAGCCAACAGCAATATGTAACAGTAATTAATTGCAGCTTCACTTGCAAGGATTGAAAGATTCTCCTAAATAACCTGAAAGGGGACATTCTTTTGACTTTATTCAGAAGCTTAAATTAGATGGAAACCTCTAAGTCAGGTATAAACTCCAAATGCACAAGCCTCAATTTATTCTTAATGTTTCTATAAGAGTTGCTGGTGATTTCCATACAAATCTATCATTCAGAAAACGTTTTAACTAAAAGAGAAACAATACCATCTAAACAGATTGCAACTTCTTACTGTTTGCTGTTTAAAGCATTGTGGAAGTAGAGAACACTAAAATATATTAATTAGTGTAACAAAGGGTTTGATGGGATTAGTACTATAATAATTCTTTAGATATCAATCAGGTTTCTTTATATGAACATCATTTTTTGATCACTTAAAAATTACATTTGTTATTCTGATTAATATAAATTGCATTTTTAAATTATTTCTTTCTTCTTTAAGCTGCCAAAATATGTATCCCTGAACTGGCTCCTACTGGCATTTGGACTTCTGGCAGTTTTTCAAATATATAACTGACGTGAGCAGTAAAGCATAGAAAAGAAGACGTACAAGTCAGATGCATTAAGAAATAGTTTGAACTTTTGCAAAATGCTGAAGAACAGCTTTGAACTCTCATCAAGGCTTAATACCCAACTTCACCTGTTTTCCTGTTCAGATGTGTTTCATAGTTCAGCACACCAGATAATTTTTTCTTATCATGACAGTCTCAGTTCAGCTGACTCTGATTAGAAATCTCTTCTTGTGGCAGCCAATCCCATTCTTCACACCAAAGAATGGTGATAATCAACCAGACTTCTTGAAGGCCAGACCAATATTCTTTCAATGTTTTCTAGCCCGTAACATAGAACAAAACTCTTCAATATCAGCCCTTTGAAATTCAATCTATATTCTTACCTAACAATCTAAAGAACCTCAAATACCTTATCATCTTTTCCCTTAAATGTGTACACATATATGTAAGAAAAAAAATCCAAACCAGAATACATTATTGCACATGAAAATGGACATGAGAACACACACACAACAGATGCTCGTTATTCTGTACTACCAGGATGTTCTCACACTGTGCATGGTCTGGAACAGTCTGCAGGGAGATTTTCATACCACCTACCGAACACTGCTGCTGCGAGATTTTCTAGCATCTTTCAAGCAGATAAACAGCTTCTGGAGTGTTATAAAGGGTCATGCTTGGGCCAATTTGGACTAGATTGGACTGAAATTGTGCATCTACTACATACAATAAAAAAAAGTTTTCTTGCACAGTGTAATATAACCGATTTAAAATTTAGTCTTCATGCCCATAGCATTCCATAGAATATAAAGGAATTATGAACCAAACGTTTGACTTTCCAGTAGGTAACATCTGTTATCCCAGTGATGCGTTCCACAACAAACAAGCACATAACACTAAAGATAACATGTGACATCGGTAAAGAAAAACAAAGTAAAGCAAAACAAACATGGGAGGGAGAAAAGACAAGAAAAGACATCACATTTTTTGAGCAGGGCAGAACAAATGTTTGACTGAAAAGCTTCAGGTCTGGCTGGGAGAAGGCCAAGACTAATTTAACCTTTGGTCAAATGGTTGGGAGTTAGCTAGTTTCCTTTTTCCTCTTACATCACTCCCAGAGATTTCGACAAAAATAATATGGCCCCGATTACATGACATTACAGGCTCTCATAATGCACTGGGGAGGACAGTGTTGAAACCCCTTGGAGACAAATTAATCCCAGCAAAGCAACAGCTGTAAGATTGCTATAAACAGGGAAAACAACTACAATGTTTGCTTTACATACTTACATGATTTTAATATAACTTATTAAGGGGATTAGACTATTGGACTTTTTAATAGGTCTGACAGCTTTGTAACATCATGAAAATATCAGTTGTCAGGTTTCACATAGATGCCATTAAGGCATTTAACCACTCAATACATTCTTTTAAAAAGCTAAAGCACACCCAGGTATAAGATAATTTATCTTGCTTTCAGAAAACATATGCAGTCAGAGAATACGTGTTCTACAGGGTTTTTTTGAACATGCTGGAATGGATCACTGCTGCTGTCACCATGTGTCTCCTGGAGCCCCTGTGAGTGCTCAGGTGTCAGGCACCTGCTCAGCCCGCCCACCCCAGGCTGCTGCCGCAGGGACCGCGCCGGAGCCCCTTGGCCCCAGCACCGAGAGCTGCTGCAGCCGTGGCGCTTCCAAATCAAGGCTTCCCCAGCTGAAGCAAACACGACCCTCCTGTCCCACTCTCCAGTTACTCTATACACACACCTCTTTTCTTGTACTCTTAGACGTGGTATCAAACACGTGCTGTTCTCCGCTGCTATAAAACTACTCTGGTTGTAGCCCATACACTTACTTTGGAAGAAGACAAACTGAGGTAAAGTCAGATTCCAGTTTAAGCCCCCTCTCTGCAGCCACACCCAATCCAGACACTCCTCCCAGGTTTCAGGGCCCCTGCCCACAGGCTGCCAGACAGCCAAAGCTCAGCTACCTGTGCCCAGCCTGGCAGAACCACACATCTGTCAAGGCAGAGCCACACCCCAAGGCCACATGTGCTCCAGGCTGACCAACAGGCCCAGAGAGCTGCAAAGTGGAGTTTCCGCTGGGCCAGACTGCAGAGGGTGTGCTGACCCCTGGCTATGTTCCTCCCCACCCACGTGTCCTGCTCCTGCACGGCACTATGTCAGACCCACATGTGAGCCCCACACACCACAGCATCCTGGGCAGAATGGGTCACAGGCAGGTTCACTTGGGCCAAGCGTGGACACAGCGTGTGAAAAGAAGTGCTGGAAAGCCAACCTGGCTGGAAGATGTCCCCAGCCACAATGCTGGGGCACTGTCTGGCACTGCTCCTTGCCACCAGGGCCACGTGACAGCCAGGCATTGTGAGCCCAGGCACTCACACCTTCACCATCAGTCACACTACAAGCCCTTATCCATCGCTGTGCCCCTACCATGGCAGTGCAAATACCTGGTTTAGCCCTGCCTTCCTTCTCTCATGGTCTAACCCAAGGCAGCTGCTGCACAGCAGCTCTCATCCAAGCAGCTGAACAGTGCCCTTGTGGGAAAGACTTCAACGAAATCCATTGCTTTCTTGAGATAAAGCAGCCAAAACTACTTCCCTCAGTTTATAGCAGCCGGTGGAAAGCTGTGCAGTAAGCAAGAAATGCAGAGACCTCTGCATGTGTTATGAGGAGAGAGGAAGGTGATTTTTTTCCAAACTGAGAAAATATGCTCATATGGAACAGTATTTTTAGGTGTTTTGTGTTGCTGCTTTGAGAACAGGAGCTGGTTGGGTTTTATCTTCCCTTACTTAGTTTAGATGAATTTCTGCCTTCCAGTTTGGAGGAGTAAAGAGAGTTGGTCATGGTAACTGTGAAATATGACGCTACATTCATTTTTAAGAACTGTTTTTATATGTGGTGGAGTTAATTGCATCTGACTAATTTGTGATTGCACTTTGTTAGTGCTTTAATAGATTGCAGCTAATATGTAATGACTATAACAACTAGTTCATAATATCACAAATATTGCTGTGAAACAGTACATATTGCAACTTTAAAATCTCATGAAAGGCATAAAGCCATTTCATGAAAATTTGCATCACTTTTGAATAAACACCATTTTTTATTTAAAATTATTCAGGTGAGACAAGATATGACTAGATATGCTGTTATGTTCCTATACACGTTTACCCATTTTCTATGTATACTTCATGAAAACATATGGATTTCATGACAGATTTTAGGAATAGACTACCAGACCTATACCTCGATAAATGCTGTATTATTGTACTGTATGTAATCCATAGGGATTTAAATATGTAAAAATCCACAAGGGTTAAAAAAACATACTGTCTTACAGAAATTTTAACATAATATAATAAAATAAAATGTGGAAACTTGAGAAGAAGTAATTAATAAAACCAGTGAAATTTTGCACACTATGTTGAAAGCTCAACACTACCCCCAAACTTAAAAGCTGTGAATGCATATGCCTCTGGTGTGCAGACTGCACTTCAGGTTGGGGTGGGGCTGCTGCCCATCTGAGGGTTGCTGAGGTGTGCCAGAGACCAGAGTTTTCCCTGATAGCTCAGGTAGGTTCCTAAACCCTGCGACTGAGAGACTGTTATTTGTTGCTGTATAATTCCCATCCACACTGTTCACAAAGTCACAGCACTGGTCTACTGTGAAATCAGAAAGATGGAGGGGCTTTCCAGGCCACATCTGCTGCCAGGTGTGTAGTGAAGACATAGGTGTCTGCTGTGCCTTGCTGGGAACTGGACTCCTGCAGTCAGATGCTGCCCAGGGACCATTGCTGTGGCCTGACTGGCAGGGCCTTCCCATATTTTGTGAGGACAGGAAAGTGCCTGTTGGGATGACATGTTGTTTACAGGAGGTCAGATAAGCAATTACCTGTGTTCTCGTGGAGAGCAGAGCTGTCAGTTCTTAAGAGATGGAAAGTATGTCCCAAAGACAAGGGGCTCCACTGCTATGCAAGGTATGCTTTGATGTTATTCCTCCGAATGATCTTTCAGGATCCACTGAATCGGAAAGGCATCTCTTCATATGCTAGAAGAAACAATAAGAAGATCTGTCAAGTAACAAGGCCATAATAGAGCACTTTCCTTGAAATATAATTGTTCTGCATACATGCAAAAGATATACAAGTCTGCTGGGAAATAAACAAGGTCTTTCAGGGATCATTCCAAACCTGGAAATCAATAATGTTCTTACTTCATGGATGCCTTATTAACTCTACATACTTTCATGTATTTTCTACAGGAAGCTTACATTCTAAAGTGTATGGCCTGTGCCAGAAAAAAAAAGTGAGGGGAGGGCAAAAAATATAAATGAGCCATGTATGCCTTGCAGAGCTATGCTACCTTTTCAGTCCTAAATTATATGTGAGCTGTAATCTCAAGCAGGGACTAAGTGCAGCAAATAAATGAGAAAAGCCCACATAAGCGTGGCCCACAGTGCAATGATTACAGGTTTTTTGGCCTGCAACTGACTTTACAACCCTGCCACTGTGAAAGGCCTGATCTTGGCTATTCATCACCATCTAAACAAATAAGTACCATTTGATCAGCTTTGCTCTAGCATAGCAAGTAAAGAGATTGGCTGTCTGGGTAAAGGAATAAGGTAAAGGAACCTAGGATGGTAGCAAGGAGACTGCTTAAATAACCTGCAACATAACAGTCTACATGAATGTCAACCCGCACTAACAGCGCTCTGAAAATTCCCTGTTTTCAAACACGACACTAGACTATGCACACTGTTCACCCATTAGCATGGAAAAGTAATTACTTGAAGAAAACCAGGGATCAGTAACCCACAGCACTTATGCCCAAGAAAAGCCAGCACACAGATGAACACCATGTAGGAAGGCTAAGGTGTGGCTGAGAGCTGAGAGTTACAAAAGCTGAAAAGAGGTATCCCGGAAAGTAGCAGCTTCCAGCTTCCGCTGAGTTCATCCGCACAAGGAACCATCATATGACCCATCAGCTGGCCCATCTGGAAATCAACAGGAGATGGAAAGTGCTGCTTTGCCACAAGAAAGTTGCTGCCATTAGCTCTGATCTACCTGCATACTTCATTGCTTACTTTAAAAGGAAATGCCCAGTTAGGACACCAAAATAACATACTGGCCACTCATTAAATGTTGCTGATCCCAGTAGTATAACACATTGTTAAGCCAGTTCCATAACCTAGTGGAGTAATTTTAGTAAAGTTGCTTGTTAAAAATATTGGGGCCATACATTTCTAATAATTGCATGATGAAAATCTTAGTGCTTTTTAGAGGATAGTCTGGTAAGGGCAAACTAATCAACATAGTCAATTTAGAGGAGCTAAATAAGATTAGAATTTGTGGCACTGTTATATTTCAGCCTTACTAATGATTACAATATGGGGAAAAAAAATTCCTTCCAAAGACTGACTAGTCATGATCTGTTGGGTGAAAGAAGGGGCAGATAGCTGAGATTGCTCTCCCAAGTCTCTGTATTAAAAGCCTTTGTATTCAGATTTTAATAGACCATTCTATAATATTTAAAATAATTGTTTTAAAAATCAGTATGCAGCCTCACTGCATATAAATGCAAACACTTGCATACATACATAGTACTGAAAGATATATTTTTATTTGACTTCTGAATATGAGAGCCATGTTTGTAGGTAGACTTCTCAAATGTCTTTCATTTCATGGTACACTTTTATGGTGGAAAGTTATTGACATCAGAAAGGAAGAATAATGAAACTGAGGTCACAGAGTTATTTACACTGGCGGGTGGATCCCACAGCATTCCTGTATGATTTGATTGTTTTGATGACCCTCTTTTTGAGATTCTGTCACACATTACATCTGATATTTGGATCTTGGTAACTTGAAAGGGACACTGAGAGGTCTGTTTGGTTTCTGTTACCAGTGAGTTAACACAAGGTTAAAAAGTCTGTCCCTGTTCAAGCCAATGGCACAGTTCCCAATGACTTCAGGAAGTTTCCAAACTTGCTGTCCCAAAGTGCTAACAAGCCAAACAGAAGGAGCCACATAGATACCAAGCTGAGTAAGGGACACCTAAAGAACACCCAGGGAACACCCAGAAAAATCTAATTAAATTATCAAGGGGGAAAAATGAGAAAGAATAGTTGGCAGTATGCAAGTTGTTTTAAAAGGCAAGCTTTGCCTTAAATTTTGCTGCTGAAAGGGAAATGTGGGAATTACTGCCTTAAAAGCTTTTGTTTAGAGTTAGGAATTGACAAACCACTGCTACATAAACCAATAAAAGAAATAGAGCACAAAAAGCCACATTTAGATCACAAGCAGAAATCTCATAAACACCCCAGACCTGAGATGAGCCTTCCTTCTGTTTTCAGACTATTACTGTAAAGCTGTTAACCTTCACAGATACTGTACCAAGGTCTGCCCAGTAGGAATTAAAAACCCGGGCCACAGTGATTGAAAAAAACAGACTAGTGACACATTAGCAACAAGGACGTGTATGTATGGCTGTGAATAACACGGCTCTGATCCTAGTGCAGAAGCCTAGGGCTTCATTACATTTAATTACTTCCGGCTTTAAATCAAGGCCTGCTTCAAAATGAGGGTGGCTGCTATTAAACTAAATTACCTTCCCTCAAGCTTGTATGGGAAAGTACAGTACCAAAGGAAGACAGCTTCTATTAAAAGCAGTATGGGAAAGGTGCTGCTGTCAGTCTAGAGATGGTTTGTAAATGGGAGCAGCTTATAAATGAAGTTTTATATGTCTTCAATATTTTATGAGGGAGAAACCTTTGTATTTGGCTCAGTTCCTTTCTGCCTGATTCTTTTTGTGGCTTCTTGTGCTGCTCTGAACTGCTACATGACAACTGTTCCTAATGCAGAAGTCGCACATCAGGACACTGATCCTTCTTCCTGTGGGCTTCCCCTCTCCAGAGTGGATCTAGGGAGTGCCAGTACGATACTCAGCAACACAAGACATCCCAGAAACACAGTGCTCTGACATGCAGGCAGGTTTGGATGACCGTGTGTTTGAGTATATATTTAAAACATAAACACATTAAGTGATAGAAGAAACCTCCCACAAAGGTCACAACACTTATACCCTGGACCTACCCAGATGACAGGCCCGATTAGTAGTGGTTAAAAAACCAGTACAAAGCAAAACACCAGCAACAGCCCTTGATAAAATAATCTGCTGCAGGGTATACCAGACAGCTGAAATGAAAATGAGGGACGGGTTACTCAAATCAAACCAAATACAAACTTAATGAGAATTTACCCAAATCTTCTGACAGATTTTTTTAATCCCTGTTGTGTTTCTGGCTCTCACTCACATTCAGCATCTGCTCTCTATCCTTGATCACTATCTGAATATTTGTTCCGTGCACTTAATTTCATTCTCTTTCATTTTACAGCCTGCCTGGTTCATTTGTTCATTCTTTGATTTGCCCTCACATTTTCTCAGCTTTTCATCTTTCTGCTTTTTTTTCCCTGTCTCCTGGCTTTATTGTCTCTTTCTCTCTTTTTTTTTTGCCTTAGCCTATACAGACCTAAATTTCCCTTCCCTATTTCCCTGTTGCCTTCCTGTCACCATTTGTTTTCTATCACCCTGCTTTTCTGCTGGTTGATGTTGGAAATATTTCAGGAATTTGTAATTCTCAGTGCCATGAGAACCGTTATCTTTGCATTTTCACTTGTGAAAGTGCTCTCAGCACGGTGAAGATGATGAGGATGATGACGGAGCAGGCCTGGGATAGGGAGGCTTCAGATGGACTCTTCCCTAAGCCCACTTTGCCTCCAGAGTGGTACGCTCCAGTGTGGAATGTGCGAGAGGAAGCTGGGTCCGTGGGGAGTGCACAGGCTGGGGGCAGGGAATGAGTATTGAGAAACCTCAAATTCCACACAACAGAAATGAGTATAGGAGAAACTGAAATACAAGAGAGAAGCAGGATGAGGGACCAGCTGGAGAAGGGTGGGGGGGGAAGTGCAGGAAAAAAAATACACCCACCACCACCACACCCTAGCCTTCAAGTTTTTCTTTCATGCAGGTGCAGATGAGCAGCAGTACCAGCCCCTGCTAATATTCACTTGCTCTGAGTAGTAATACTAAGTCTCAGACCTCAATCTACCCATTATTTCTTTTCCTGAGCAGGGTTAGGGGTCACCATTACAATAACAACTGCAAACAAAAAGCAATTACATGGAATAAAAAATGATCAGTGACTGAAAAAGCTGACCAATGCATGGACTGTGGTGACTTGTCATTGTAATATGACAATATACCAAGTCGAAGTCTCCACAGAGAGAAAAATAAATAAATGGATAAGTGACTGTATTCTAATACCTAGAGATGTCTCAGGAAAAGACCATCAAAGGTTAACCAACCTGCTTTGTTATTGTTTCTGCTGCGCCTGCTATTGTTATTTGTATTCTGGTATCACCAAGAGGCCTCAACCAAGATCAAGGCCATTATGTTAGACACAAGATAAATATGCACAGGAAGAGAAAGTTCCTGTTTTAAAAACCTAAAGCTTAATAGATGAGATGAGCATTTTGAGGAAAAACAGAGATAATGAGAAGTGAAATGACTCAAACTGAGTCACAGCAGGTCAGCCTGAGTGCCCCTATCCTATCTTTTAGAGTTGCAAGGAGCTGAATGGGAAGAAATTGGGAACATTGTGTATACTATTATGTTTATTGCTTAGAAATGTAAGAATTCCACAGGCTCTTCCATCCTTAGTGATGCAATTGTCCTCTATATGTGCAGATAAAAGTTAGTGATCGCTGTTTGCTCAGTTGATCCTTCACATGCCCACCATACAGCCTTGCCATGATAAACGTACATGGTATTCACTACCATTACAGGTCATATGCGCATGGTGATGAGATCAGGATACATTCAGTTAATACAAAATATTGTCTTGTCTACCTCTCTTCCTTCTTCCCTTCCACTTCAGCATTGGCTTTAGTCAAGCTCTCACAGTCTCAAGAGATGTCAGAACTGTCATACTGTACAGAACAGGTGACCTCAATCAGAAGGTAGGACATAAGAGCTCCTTGGACTCTGTGGTCATCTTTGCTTCAAGTTCACATTCTCCAAATACTACTGCAAAGAGTTTGCTAAAACACTTCCCTCTGCATTTCAGCTGCAGCTGAAATCCAAACAGTAAATCTAGTAGCTGGTAAAGGGAAGCCACATCTCCACACTGCATTGTGCCAAACAGGAGCAGCACAGCATAACGCTCAAAACCAGGGTTTTAAAATCTTCAGAAACATCTTGCTGAAGTGCTACAACCTGCTAATGTAAGATAGTGCAGAGATGTCCCTAACTGCAAATTGCAGACATACCAGGACAGGGCTCTTGGAAGAAGTACTGCCTATCACTCACCATCATCTGCATGTTTCAGAACTTCAGACCTTAAAAAAATGTAGAATAAACCCAGGCCTAGTCCTGTAACAGCAGCTACTCCCAAGACTTCAGGGTGAATGCATGGTGGCTGGTAACGTTGCCAGACACTCATACAATAATGAACCGCAAGGTTTGTTCGCACTGGGTCAACAGGACACAGCGGAACCGTGTTTGAGAGATGGCTGTACACTAAACTCACAAGTACTGAAAAGACTTTCAGCATGGGTCACTACTACCAAACAACATTTTTTCTCTAAATAATAGAGAAGAGTAAGCAAGCTAATATCTGTTGTGATTACTTTTCCCTAATAAAAAGGCTTTTCCTTCTCAAGATGACAGAGAAGTACCCCTGAGCTGCCCAGCTGCCAAAACCAGTCACAGTGTCTTCCAAGTGCCATGCAAGCTCCAGGAAGAAGACCTGTGACTTTGGCAGAGAACCCATTAGTCCTTGTCCTCACGATTTCCCCTGAAATCCTATTAACTGGTTAGCAATGACTGACAGTTGCTGCAGCATTGATTTGACTCCTGTTTTCAAATTATAAACCAAAGCAGCATGTTTATCAAAACCTGCTGAACAATTTAAGATGGTAAATTAGAAATGAAACAGTAAGTTATGAAACCCTGACACAGGGAACAAAGAGAGTTTTCTGAAATCCTGACAGAAGCAAGCAAGGGGAGGTACTTCCATCAAGTGCACCTCGTTCAGAATGGCATATTCCTGAGGATCTATTTCAAAATTATTTGGGTCCAACGCATAAAGATCCAAACCCAAGAATACTCAGCAATAATCAGCTGAGAAAACAATTAGGAAAACACAGAGTAGGTTAAATACCGTGGCCAATTTAAAGCATTTAGAAGTGGTCCTTTATTGTCAGTAGTCCTCAGGCATGTCACCATAACATCTCTTCGAGAGAACAATCAAATTCAATGTACTTAATAAGCAGGTTCTGTTCCAAATACTTTAACTTAATTTGCAATCATTAAGTACTTGTGGTCTCAGGATGCAAAAGATAGCAGGGGGGAAAGCCAGGAAAGGACTCAGATATGAATCAAAATATGCCGGACCATAAAAATATTTCATCATTACTTTCTAAGCTTTTGAAAAAATGTTGAAAATATCAGAGTGGAACTGCTACCTCAGATGGTGTTCAAAATATGGCATAGTTAAGCAAATGTGGACACACCAGACAAATAAAAACTTACAGAAAATTACTTGTGGTTTGTAGTGGATCACAAACTGGATAGGAGTCAGCCACGTCATGCTGTTGCAAAAAAATGTAAACACAAGAGGGCAGAAACAAAAGCACAAGCAAAAAGACAGAGTACAGTTGTAGGCTGGAGATGGTGAAGATAAAATAATGAAGCTGGCCAGGGATTCTGAAAACATGATCACTGAAAGGCTCAATGAACTACAGGTATGCAATCTCATTAAAACATTCTAGAAAGTGACAAGGGGCAGGCAGGTTTGGAACAGTAACAACCTCTGAACATGTAAAAGGTTACACAAAAAAGGATTGGAAGAGTCTGACCTCCATAATTTTAAATTATCGCAACGAAAGTTCATATTAAGCATTAGGAAAAATACTTTTAATGCTAAATACTATACTGGACTAGATCACCAGAAAAACTGTGGTGTCTTCATCACTGGACTCCTTTAAGAAAACAAACACTTATTGGGAATGATTGGGGTAGAATGCATCATTCCTTTGGACAAGGAGACAGACTGAATGTTGGTTCAGTATAATGGCTTTTCACACTTTTCATTGCAATTGGTCACCTGGTATAGAACTCACTTCTCTGGACAGGGAAACACCACCAGATTTCTGGTAATGCTCATATTCAAATGCCCAAGTCGTCAGGCATTCATGTTAGAGAATGGGTTTGGCAGAGCAAAAAAGGGAAGCTATCAACATGTCTTGAATGGTAATCTGGAGTCTAAAACACAGAAAATCAATTCAACAGTGAAGGACAGAATGCGTTTGGAAGTGTCCTCAAATCACTTCCCATATTGAGAAATTACGGCCATAATTTTCTGTGCAACTGACACAGTTTTCAAATACTGAGGCCACCTTCATATTACCTCAGGTGGTATCTCTTTTCATGTTGTCTGATGCAAAATTACTCTTGATTTTTCCTGTGGAGAAGAGTGGATAAGGGCTCTCTCCACAAGGTTTATGGGCAAAGACAAGAAAAAGAGGTTGACAGGATTTTTAAACTAATGCTCTTGATTACCTCTAATGTTAGGTTCAAAACATTATCTTCCTTGTTCAACACATCAATCTGTTTGACCTTCGTAACAAAAATATAGTCAGACCTGTGCATATTGCATTTCAGAAAAGGTTTTTTGTTTTTTGGGGTTTTTTTAAACATCTGTTTGGAAGTGTTAAGGTTCTGCTGAAAAACCTCACACAGATGTGGGCAGCATGCCATATTCTGAACAACAATAGAATCTCCAAACATTCTCCTAGGACATGCTTAAATAAAATTCCCAAAGAAGAATTAAATCAAAGTTTTTTTACCAAAAATTTCTTTTGCTAAGCTGCACATGGTACTATATCTGTCTGGTTACATGGAAGACCATGTCAGCTGCCCCTTTCTGGCAGTGCCATGTCTTGCACTATTGCATTTAGTTCCATCTACAAGGTGAAACAGTATGCTTTCCTCTATCCCATGTCTACTGTACCCTAGCACATCAAAGGAGAAGTAAATGGGGGAAAAAACACCACAGAACAGAGAGCAGTAAGTTTTTCTTATTTCTTCCCTTTTTGCTGTTACTGTACCCTGTATGGGCTGAATATTTGCCAGGATTCTCCGCCCAAACTTAGTGCTCTCATTTTACCCATGTTTTTCAACACTTCTCTTGGGATTCACATCCTATTGTTTCTTTCAAATTTCATTTTCTTTCCTCTTTTACTCTCTAACTTTCTTTACTTTCCCCCTCAATTTTTCCAAGTCCCTCTCACCCCTGCAGGAAAGAAAAAAAGAAAAAAAAAAAAAAGGAATGAAATGAACTGCATTTTAACAATCAGAATAACAGTGAAACAATGCTCTTGAGATCCCATCTGTTGCCAACACATCTCCCAAGACAGCAAATGATGGGCATTCCTTGCTAAATAAAGAGAATTTCCCACACCCATTAAAGATCTACACAGCAAAGACTGTTGCTTAAGTATTTACTTTTTATGGCATACAAGAATCTACCTGGAATTGTAAATACCAATGACATATTGTTCACATCTCTAGCAAACATGTGGTCAGTGGCCATATGGATAACTTCTGGGTGTGAAATGTCCTTTCTCTTTTTTACAGTGCTGCAATATCCTTGTGCCAGAAGCTTTTTTAAAAGTTTAATTACATAATTCTACTTCCAGTGCATGAAGATAAATTCTATTTACAAACAAAACCCACATCCCTTTCTACCCCAAAAGTGTACCAAAGCAAACTGACTCAATTCCTACATCCTACCCAATAAAGAGGTGCCTTTATTTTTTAATTCATTCAAACTTTCTCTGATTAGGATTTCACAAATCTTGATCTGAAACAGAAACACTTATGCACACCATTTATATACTCTATCTAATTCACAAAGAATAGCAATGATTTAGATTATGCTTGCTCTGGATTTATAGGGTGGACCTACCAAAAACATCAACACTGGTATAACACTTCTCAAAGTTACAAAGTTTACTAAGGCCTTCAATGGGAGCATAGCAAAGCTACAGCAGAGCATCTTTAAAGTGTCATTTCACATTAACTTGATAATGAACTTCTTCATTAAAAAAGGAAAGTGACAGACTTCTTAAGAGATATTGTGTGAGTTCTTAAGAATTTTCTGAGGAGTTGCCTTGACATCCCTACTGTTTCAGCCTTAGGTCTGCACTCTAAAGAAATGCAATTTCCATATGGCTAAGCAAATGTTTCTCACCAGCATATCTCCAAACTCAAGTTATTTTGTATCTCCTTTTTCATTAGAGTTGTATCCCAGATGGTGCTTCACAACAATAGGTGTTACTGTGAAAATACCAAGGCTTCAGAAATGTAAAACCACTAGAGAAAAATCTGAGGCAAGAATGGAAAAAAATGATGCAAATTAATATCACTTTATTTGCATCAGTGCTGAAAGACTTTTTGAAAATGGGTGAAAATCCATGATTCAGAGAAATGAAATGAGGAAAATGCAAATATGGAAGAGTGTAAGGGCAGGTAACATCTCTATTAGTGGAAGAGATGAAAGGAGACAAAGACAAATCCAGGCAATTTTAAAATCAACACTTTTTTTGAAGCAGGTTGTGAGTTGAGTGGGGAACCATTTGACTTGTTTGAGGACATGGGTGGTGTGGTTATGGTCTATTGCATCTGAAAGAATCTAGACAGCACTGCTCTGTGAGAGAACTACAACTTGGAGGAGGGGAAGCATGGAAAGCCACATAGAAAGAAATTGCATTAAGAAAGGTGGAAAGACAAAACCAACCACATATAGGATTATGGCTAAAGCAAATCCAAACCCTGACATACCTGTTTGGTGTTTCAGAAGTATGATTGATGCTGTGAGGAGGAATTATTCAGTGCTCAAGTGGAAGGCCAAATTTCAAGGTAGTAGAAGTAATCAAAAGATCTGAGCAGAGAAGGGAAGCAGACAATGTGGAGTCATGTTAAGGAAGTTGCTCTGCTTTTGCAAGATATTTAGCTGAAGAAATTAGCCAAAAGGTATTTAGTTAAGGCTCTGAACAGATTTACGGTTGAACCTGATTAGGATGAAAACAATGACAATGTAAGACACAGTTCATAGGCAAGGATAACATTTTTTTTATATATATAAATGATGTAGATCTTACTGATGCAATTGAAAAATAAGGTCTTTCAAATAGATAATTTCCTCTTCACATTTCATACAAATACAACACAAACCATGTTTTGCAATAAAGTTAAGATGTCTGAGACACAGAAAATAGTGGAAAAGACAGAGGCCTAGACTATGTAAAGGTACATACCTTAGCGCAAAGCATTGCCATTACATACGGAAGGGAAGGGGAGACAGCTGTCTGGATAATGTACATAAACCTTGGAAGGAGGAGGACAGCTGAAACAGTTCAGAGGGGTGAACGTGTTTGAAAGCAGAATATATGCACTACCATTATCTTCCATATTACAAAATCCTTCATTGAAAACTATGGATGATAAAATGAAGACCGGTGCCAAACTATAGTGTATCTCTCCAGCTGAGTACAAACATCTCTGAAAGCTCAAGGTTTGATCCTTATATCCAGAAAATGCTATTTCCAAAGACTGTTCTGTCTCTGCAGTGATGCAATATCACAGACAGGATATTGCTGAATTGATCATCTGGTGCTGTGATAAACTATTTTGGAAATACAGTCTTTCAAGAAGTAATATAAAACCTAGCTTCTGCCCACACATAATATGCTGGTTTTACTAATCCATTACTCAGCAAGTGCACAAACTGCTTGTGTCTCTTCTATGTGTTAAAATAACCACAGCCAGAAGTTAAAAGTCTGAGTTTCCTCATATGAGGAGGAAACAGGGAAAACATGTCAGGAGGAAATGGTCACACCTGTTTAGCAATGCCTGACTGATAAAATGGTGTGAACACATTTGTAAACGAGCTAAAATGCCTCAAGGATTACACACTGTGGTTACATTTATGCTTCCTTGTCTATTCTGGCAAAGTAACAGTCTCTCACATTTCTAAAATACTGCCATAAAGATGCAGGAAGCACATGCAGCAGGTACAGCTTCATATTCTTTCCCAGTTGGAATTTGTTAAATCACTTTTGCCTTTTTCCTTTTCCATTCCATGTTCCCTTTCACTTATTCATCTTGAGTTCTGTTCCCTTATCTGGCCATGGCTGTGGAACGGATTTATACCACGCTGCACATGCAAACACTCTCATACTCAAATCAAGGACAGTGACATTTTCCTACAGTTTGTTGGGTGGGAAGAGTAGGAATATATTCTATAAACAATTCTGAAGGATTATAAATAGTGTCTGCTTCTGTCTGTGTGACAGATCTCAAGTCAGCAAGAAGCAGTTAGCCTTATGCCTTCCATCTCTCCTCTCTCTGTGAGATAAAGAAATCCACAACCAATTTGCTACTTGAAAAGAGAAAAGGACGTAAAGAGCACAGTCCTCTCCCAGATGATGAGGGCTGAATTCATAGCCTTTACTCTTTAACATCATTAATACAACCTCAATTATGCTTGATGATGATGAAGATGTAATTAGCATAAAGATCCATTATATTTTATTGATGTTAATTGTGTGTTGATTATAAATGGGACAGGATGTATTTACATGAGCTTCACTATTCGAGGAAGGTTGTGAAATCAGAGTCCAATCCTGCACTGAGAATAAAACCTGCACCTTCTATAATTGTAATAGTATCCAGATGTTCCTCTGTAACATGAATGCAGGTGGTGAAAGCAGTAAACTGGTATGGAGCAGATGTGCTCTTAGCACAGGTGGGACTTGCTCCCAGTGCTACAGTGAATTTTGCACTCACTGACGTAACAAAAGAAGAGTCCAGAAGATAGAAATGTACTGTAAAAGGCAAATTAAGAATGTAAAAAATAGTTTCCATTTTGGTAGTGCACCTTAATTATTGAGATTTTAGAAAATCTAATGAGCAAAATAGGGATTTATTAAAACTGAAACTCCAAAACTCCAAAGCAGCCAGCAATGGAGCATGCTCAGGTACAGAAACCCTGGAGGGTGTAGTACTTCATACTTTGTGGGATGTGCATAATGTGCATCAGTTGCAGAGATTAGTTCTGCCTCATACCACCACATAGATAATCACTTCTATCATGTTTTGGTTGCATATGAATTACCTGATGCTTGAGAATTAGGTTGTTCTTTACTGTTCTATTGTGGTAGATTAGGGAAGACAGATTTGACTTTATCAGCAAGCTGGGCCAATCAGCCTCATTCCTATTAACTTTTCAGACTGCATCTAAGTAAATCTAACAAGTCTTCACTGTCATGTAGAACAGACTTTCTGAAATTTTACATAAAGGCTGAATGCTATTTGCACTTCTCTGTCATTATATAACACATACTCCCAAAATACATGCACCGTTTAGGCCCTATCTGTGCTAGGTGTCAAACCAATCTGTACCAGTCTAAACAAGGATAATCTGTGCCCCAAAAGTATGTACACTGTAAGACAATCCTTTGGATATGAAGAGACAAAATGCACTTGGACACTGAGAACATAATTATCACCTGCATAGGATTGCAATGGGCGACTCACTGGTAGGTTCTCTGTAGACATAAATATAAGGAAGAGTACTAGAAAGGGTGTAGAAGGGATGGAATGACACATTGTTGTGGATATGTTATGAAGTGCTTGCCAAGTGTACAAGGCAGCATCAGAGTATACTCAACAGGTTATGCTATTAAGGATCCAGATACCAGAGACAGAATTTGTCATCTGGATACAGAAAGGGTAGGCTGCAAGAGACTGTGAAAATGAAATCTGAGATGGATAGATGTCCTGGCTCGCCTGAAGGATAAAAAAGAAGCCCCACAGCAGCACTCAGTGGATCTAACAGTGCAAGACCATGGGTGACAGAAACAGAAGGAAGAAAACACCACATAGTAAACTAGGGTAATATGCCATTACAATGTCCCTGGCCTACAAAGCACTCTCAATAAACTGCAATAGTTCAGTTACCAATGCACAGATTTATATTGGGCTAGTTTTCATTATCTCCATGTCATTATTTATGCTCCATGATCAGGGACACCATCCGAAATAGGTGGTTTATAGACAAATAATAAAGAACCTGGTTCCTATCCCAGAGAATTTGCAGTCTAGACAAAAACATCTATGCTATTTCTAATCATATCAAGCTGAATCTGGCCATTCACATTTGGAGCCCAGATGAGAAAAAGATTTCTACGGCATGCCCCATGACTACTTCCCCTCTGTGAGTTGAGTAATCAAGTTATAAACCATACCTTGATGGGCTGGGCAATTAAACATTCTCTAGCTCATCTGAAGAGATTGCTATGGTAACAATTTCTATACCAGCTCTATTGTTGGTTCCATTTCTTCTACCCTTCTTTATTTAGTAACTGTCATTCTTTATCTTAACCATACAGGGTGGTTATCCTGATAGCAGCAGACATACATAGTCTAAGAATACTGCTATATAAAGACATGGCTATAATATGTCTGGATCAAAGAGATAAAGATATAACATACCTAAATTGTGATTTATGATGGTATACTGAAAAAATTAACAGTGAGACAGAAAAATTAACAGTGAGACAGCACAATGCCTCCCTAAGCAACCTCCAAACAAGTAGTTTAGAGAACAATCATAGGACAGCAAGTGTTCTTCCAGACTGCAGTGCATAATTGCTTAGACGTTGACAGGACCCAGTAGCTTGATGGCTGTGAGATATGGCTGCAGTGCACTGTGGCTGTACCTAAGCTAGCTTTAAGTTAGCCAACAGGAATACCAATCACTGGTCGAAGGTCAGCTGCATTAGACTTTCAGACTTAAGATTCATCCCATTCAGAAATGGGGCTGGGGCAGAAGCACAGTTCTCACGTACTGTTGCACAGCAGCACTGCACAAGATCAGAAGAGATAATGATAACTATTGTGTATATTTGAAATACCCTGTTGCACAAAATAGGCTGATTATAAACTTAAATAGCTCCCCTAAGTAATTCTGTAAAGGGGATACATCCTGATGTTATATCTCATCCAAGAGACAAGTAGAAAAAATTGTTATATTTTGAAATTTAAAAGATCACCATTTTTACATTTTCCACTGTAGTCACTTTTACTATGAGGACAAAGCACATTTCATGGAATAAAAGTTCTTATGTATGTTCATAATAAGTCATCTTATTAAGAGAGAGGAATAAACATCATAGTCTAAAGGTATTAGTCATAAATGATGTATATAATTTCAACCTTTTCCTACCACCAGCAGAACTCAACTCACAAGAGGAAGATCTAAGTCAATGTATAAGTTTGGAAAGGGGGGTTAAATCCCATTATGGGGAAAAAACTGACACCTGTAAAGACTTAGGTGCTGCTTCTCTCTCTTACAGTTAAGAGAAAGGTCAGATAAAAAGAGTTTGGAGTCTCAGAAAAATGAGACAATCCAAGAAGGAATAAACAACCAGGAAAAGGCAAAAATTTCTCTACTTTGAGATCTGTGGATGGGCAGAACTGTGCAGAACTAAGTATTATGAAGGAAGGGAGAAGAGGAAATGACTGATGAAACATTCCTACCTGTTCTGAGCATCAAGAAATTCACCCTAGCAAAAGAATCAGTCCCTGAAAAAGGACATATTCTACACGTATTTTCATAGGTAAGTATAGTTGATATAGTGCAGGTATGATAAATCACACGCCACTAAAAAAAGACAGATCCTCAAGATTTGACGCACTTCTGTGTAATAGCATTCAGATTTGTGATAAGAGTGAAAAAGCAACAGCAAGGCACCGATTTGCAGAAGCCTAAGCACCACTGATGCATCAGAAAAATGAAGGATTCTCTTAACTACAGCTGACTAGAACACTTGAAAAGTCACTGAAATTCTAACCCAGAAAATCAGTTTCCAGTAGCATGAGTACATTGGTCCTCCCTGTGTGAAAGACTACAGCTAATAACTCTAGTCATGCTTTGGTATTTTCACCTATAAGGCAGCCACACAAGGCAGAAGTATGTGAAAATCTTAGGATAGAAGTTGTCAACAGCTTAATAAAGGTTCCCACGTAGGTTTGGTTTGACTTGGAACAGTTAACTGTTACAGTGCAAAACATGAGACTATTTGGTTCAAGAATGTTGGGAGTCAGTGTTGGCATTAGTGAAATAAGACAGACTTATTTTACATGTTATACCTCATACATATGAAAGAGCATATTTACTGAAGTTTTGTTTCCATCAGGGCTAGATGTGACCTCTGTTGCAATGCAAGATATTTACAGCATCAATTAAATAAGATATTACAGCATTTCTCATCCTTGTTACTGCATTGATGTTGCCTGTCTAAAATAAGCACTAAAACCAGAGCAGATACACACTGGCTCTGTTCTATTCAGATAGACAAAAATTATCTAATGGATATGTATCTTGCAGGAATTTTATGAGATTGAGTATCACCACAACTGCACTCCAGAATTATTTTGGTTATGCTTATATTTTACAGCCAAAGCTTCAGGTACTGCCTTCTGTTGAGAAAAGTGCCTTTGTGTCACTGCACCTGTTGTGAATTTTGCTTTTATGGGGTTTGGGGGGGAGGGGCAGGGGATGTTTTTTTAACACTTAGTTGGCTTCATGACAACAATACGAATGAAATCTGGGGGAAATGTAGGGAAGATGCTAAGAAAAAGACTGGTGAAAGTGGAGAATACCTAAAGGGATTCTGTTTGGATGGATGTGCTTCCTCCAGTTGTTCCAGCTCTGTCTCTTTAGTGTTGCCACCTATCCCTCTCCCTATCATTTATCTTTTATGTGGGTTTTTTTTCAGTTACAGCTGCTGTTCCTCCCCATAAAAGGTATATTAATAAAAGGGAAATGCCAAATCCCTGCTGTCTTCTGACTGATGTGCATTTTTCAGAATGTAAACAGCTGGAGTTTTTAAGCTCTATGTTCCACATTATATGTGGCTGGGAGATGAGGGAACAAGAGGTAAACCACATTTAATTTACTGTTAAGTTTTTATACATAGAAGAACCTAGGGAAACAATTAAAATAGTCTTAATTGTGGCATGTAAAAGCTGATACCCATTGTGCCATGTGCCTTTATTACTGACTAAAGGTCACAGTGTCAAGTAGCACCACATTACCACATTCCTCAATATTTTAAGTATGGCTGACATAGTAAGCAATACTTGTCAGTATATATTTAAGGAATTTATACCAGGGATATATTTGATCGAAACAGAATTAGCATCAATTCTGAGGACTCCTTATAGCAACTTTTGAAATAAAAACTTTTCCTCACAAGTTATTTATATCAAATTAAAATGTAATTGAGATTTAAGTTTCTCTCAGGAGAACACAGATACTAAAGTAGTAAAACCATTAATAATCAATAAGCCAGATACTAAAGTAGTAAAACCATTAATAATCAAATTCTTTCCTTACTGCAACATACACAGCATTTCAATTGAAGGAAGTGAATGTTTTTATATAGTCCCAATTATGCCGTTTGATGCTTGTGCCATTCGATGCATCTATGATTTTCACAAAAGAAAGGATCATGGTATTACTAAGAATCTCAATGCTAATAAACAATATAGAGAAATGTTAGTGGGCAGGAAAAACAGAGCAGGGTTTCTGTCCTTTCAGAAATGGCTCTTCTCCCAGCCAACCTCACTTTTCTAAAAGACTGGACCTTCCCTTGGGGCCTTTTCCTGGTAGTGTCCTCAACATGTTGACCTGCTCACTTGACCTTCCCTCATGCTTGCTCTTTTGTGGAACATGAACTGCAGATTAGCACTCTCCCTTCCTGCCATCAGCTATCCTCAAGTGAGCAGCACCTTATCCCACCCTGAGCCTTTGGTAAGAAGAGGGATGCACACTATCAGCAAAAGTGGGGGAAAATGGACAGAATCTACTTCCCACTTCTACCATCCTCCCATTGCAAGAGCAAAGAGCCAGGATCTGTTGGGCAGAGATAGCAAAGACAGAGTGGGGCTTCACTTTGCTGAGCACCACCAATCTGGGGGCTCCACGGAGCACAGCACCTGGCTGGGCACAGCACAGAATGACAGAATCAGCACCGAGTAACTGACCTTCCTTTGGTGCTGCTTCTATTAGGAATCACTGCATTATCCTATGGGTCAGTCTCAGCCATTATTTCTGCTCTAGGAGCCAAAAGACAATGTTAACCATTTGCTGCTCAGAGAAATTATTTACAGGAAGGTAGCAGCGGATTGGAGCACAAAGCTTCCTAAGTGTCAAAATGTCTCTAATATGTCAAGCTGAAGTGTTGTATGTCTAGTGTATTTACATTGCCATTGTCTGTGTTTTCAACCAGGATAATGAAGTTTGTGCTTTTTATGAGTGAGAAGAATACGTCACAATATCTCTCCCAAATTAATAAATGTTTTTATTTGCTTTGAAAATAAAAACATTCGTGTACTCCATTCAATAGTTTACTTTAAAGCATTTCACATTTTATATCACAATGCTAGGGGAAAAAAGAGGTTTATTGAAGAGTCCTGCTTGGGAAAAAGCTCTTTCCCATATTCTCCAGTTCTCAGAGCACAATAAACTCTTCAACAATACCTTCCAAGCTCTTTCTATTTCTTGATTTCAGTATTTCCAATAGCACATAATAATCTTTTTATTATGACAGAACTAATTGTACACAACTTGGTTTCTTCCTAATAAATGTCACCTCTCCTGTTATACAGTCTCAGCTTCTAATTTCTCCACTTTTTACCACATGCTACACCAGCTACCACTCCTACTGTCCACTGTCAAAACTGACAAGCCAATGCTACAGGCTAGAGATTTTCAAATCCAGTTTCCTCAGAGCCAAAGACATCCTCCATAGCAAAAAAAAGTAAAAGTACAACAAAATCTCATGCAAAACACTTCACAAATAATCTCCCATTTCACGTACATCTTTTATTAAAACACAAACCCTAGCATAGTCAAACTGACTTCTACTCCATAACCCTACTTTTGAACAAGTCTCAAGTAGTTTTTTTCCCTTCCTAGCTAATAACTGTGAAGAAAAAACACTGATTTCTTTGTAATTTTAATTACAAGTTGCTGACTCCATCCAAGTGAGAATTGGCATATCTTTCTAATTCTGCTAGAATTCAAATTTTATTCCACTTATTATCTATCTGATGTCTTACAACACTAAGAACTAAATGTGGCAATGTTTTTTTCCATTTCTTGTTTCTTTTGTAGCTAAGGACAGAATTTAATAAAAGATCCATTTTACTGACCTTTTAATCTAAATAGGTCATTCAGAAACCTATTTTAAAGGTAAGTCTTAGTTCCACAGACTTTATATAAAACACAATTTACAAGCATGTTAAGCTACTTCTATTAAACAAGCTCCTTTCTGGAATGGGGGCTAAAATTTTTTAGGAGTAACTGAATTGTAGCTCTAATACACTTATTCAAAGGGCCAATTCATTACTGTTATGTACAGAAAATGCTTTAGAGTTTATATGAAGAATTTCAGAATACTTAGTAGAACCAGAAACAGTGCATCCTAGAAATTTCTGTAGAGAGTACGTTTGCTGTAATACAAGTGATAAAACTATTAGCAACAGCCAAGTTTCCTTCCAACTTTTCATATCTGAGTAATTTCTGCAATGAAGACAGAAGTGTAATAGACATGAAGGAATGTGGCAATCCATTTGTTTTATTTCTATGAAATTATTGCTGATTGCAGGTTTGGAGGATGTGTGGGTGAAGTTTGCTGATTTATTTCAGTTTGGTCAGGAATGCTTTTTTAAAACACCTTTAACCTTTTTCTTCCAAACAGTTAATTTGGGTCACTACTTTTGCACTGAAGCTTTGATTGTTAGAGGAAATACTTCTGCATACTTTTGCTCTGCTGTAAGAGAGGCAATATATTGTGGGCCATATGCCAACAGATTTTAACCACAAACTTAGGGAAAGGAGACAGATTAGATTGTGGTGGTCTCATAATCAGGGTTTCTCTGTACTCTTTTCTTGCTAAGAGCAAGTATTCACCACTAAAGTGGTTCTATGTCATACAGATGGCATATCCATAGTAATAGGGCAAACTAAACCCACTCAGCTGCATTCCTCTAGTCTCTGATAAGCATTCTGTAGTAATTTTAACACAGAACAACTTCTTTAAAGTGTCCAGCCAAATAATAGACTTTAAGATCTTCAGTGAATTCTCAACTATTTTTCAGCATACAAAAATCTTACTCAATAAAGGGAGGTATCACACAAATGTCTGGAGGTTTATGATGGTGAGGAAAAGCCAACTTCTATTCAAACATTTACAAACACTGTTCCTTTTAAAAGCTGGTGGTCAAGGAATAAAAGAGAAACAAAATCTGTTTGGTCACAGCATCTACCAGCCTCCCATTGCATGTTTGCCTCCAGTAGCAAACTTTCTAGCTGTTTGGGCAATCCAGACAGATTAAATAGATGCTTCATCAGCTTGCTAGGGAGACTGCTCAACCATTTCATAAATCTCCGTGATACTTTCCTGCTGGTTACTGCTGATTAAAGCCTTTCCTTTCTTAAAGCTTTCCCTTTCTGTGAAACAGTCAGCAATTGTGCATTTTCCACTGTGCATTCTTTTATTCCACCTTTATTCCTTAGCAGCTGCTGGTGCCAGAGCAGGATCAGTTGATGTGGTGACTTGCCCAGTCAGCATCTGGTCCAGATCTGAGAGTGTGTGAATGCCCTGGTCAAGAAAATGTATTAACACAGTGGGTGTTCCAGGGAGCTGAGAAGGAAGGGTGAGGTGTGCACATCCTAGGTGGGAACTCAAGAGCTTTTAAAATACGTAGCAGACAAGCCAGATGCACAGGTTTTTGTGATACAGCAGCTGAGATGGGACATTCCTCTCCTATGCTGACACTATGACACATACTGCAAACCTTGACTGCTTCCATATTCCATCTTTACTTGAAACACAAATATGCAAGTGAAAACACAGGCTGCTGCCACACTGCTGCAGTCAAGAGCAAAGCAAATTATTTTGGGGGCAATGCAATAGGCAACAGGTCTATTGAACCCACAAAACCACTGATGCATGGAGGGAATGTTAGTATTTACTGACTTCCCTTTCATATCCTAGTGACTGAAATTTCTAGGATTACAAGGATACTGCTTGTTTCAGTGAGGTTTTTAAAACATATTTCAGGTTTAAAGAGACTTAGTTTTGTAATTTTTAATTGCTTAGAGGATCTTAATAGAATGCACAGAAGCAGCATCAGACTAAAAGCTTTAATATTGAAATAACTTCCTGTATAAATGAAGCCTGGGTTCATACCCATGTTTTCCAAAACCATGGTAATACAGTGCTGAGCCTATGCTAAAAATCTTTCAATTAAGCCCAAAACTGATTTGCAGAATAGGAACCCATGCAAATTACTTTTCTTCTCAGATCTCATAATCTTTTCAGTGCTTCTGCTGTGTAGAAAATTTATAAGGAACGAGTCTCAGTAAGTTGCAGAGGAACCTCTTTCTCCTGAAGAACAATGAGTAAACGATGGGCACCTATGTGGAGGCAGTAACTTCAGCTTTTGTTTAACATGCCCATAACAAATGCACACAGGACTTACTGAGGAGGCAGCTTGCAGCAGGGGGAGGCAGGAGGGAAATGCAGAGGCAGCAAGACAAATACCTTAAATCAGCTTCCCACCTTAAAAAAACCCACCAGGTCACAATTCAAGTTTCTATGTGAAAAGTAACCCTGTAATGCTGCCACATGAAAAAGAGAGCTTTGTCCTGCAAATTAAATCATTTTCTACCCAATTCATAATCACAAGCGTTACCTCAGGAGCAGAAGCAAAAGCAATGGCAGTTTCTTGTCCCACTTAAAGAAACCTCAAGGATGATGTTCTGACAGTCACTTAACTTCTCTTTCTCCAATTACTCCCATTCTCATCCCCTCATTTGATGATACAAATATATATAATACAGATGGGCATAGATGTAACTCTAAGTATGCATAAGCAGTCTCAAACTAATGAATATTGTAGTAAATTAAGAGTATAGTCTCCTCAAGAGGTACTATCATCACCAATGCATTTAGGTTGGCTTTAAGTATATGGAATTCAACTGAACACACTGGATCCCACAGGAAAAGGAAACCCCAGAGATCATCTTCCAAAAGGATCAGGCAAACTGATCACACATTTAACTATTTCCATCCTGTCCTTGTTTACCTATCCTGAAAGTCACCCTTGCATAGATTCTCTTCAGGAGAGGACATGTGATGGAGAGAGATCTCACCAAGGATTAAAGTGGTATTGCTGGTTGGCTTTTAAAGAGGTAGAGGATAAATCTGAATAGCTACAGATTAGCAAATCTTTCTTCCATACCAAGCAAAGGATTTGACACTCTAAGAGGCAACAGAACCGTATAAACAGATAAAAATGATAGAGGGAAGAACAAGCTGACTCTTGTAAATAGAGAGCAAAACAAGAACTCTACACAATAGAAAATATTCCTCAGGACTCTTGGCTGTCATGTAAAAACATAAAAGATCCTTTCCTTTAAAAGGGAGAAAGCAAAAAGTAGATATTAAATGGTCATTTGCACCACAAGTTGCAGCATAAGTTGGTCCCAAACAGCCAGGAGCAGTACCATTCAACTATTCCCAAATGACTCAGAGAAGGGCAAGAATGTGCAGAATTCAGTCTAAAAAAAAAAAAAGAAGAAAAATGACTATGAAGAACTGTAAAAACTATCTGTGACATTACACTGAATGAAGAAATAAAATAACAGGAGAAATTCAGTGTGGGTAAGTGCAAGGCTATGCAGAAATTTTTAAACCAACCTTAATTACACAGGTTAATCAATAGGATCTGTAATAGCTATTGCCTCTCAGTAAAGAGATTTCTCAGTCACTGTTTTTCAGAACCTGTGCATATCAATGTTCAATAAGAATTAAAGAAAAAGGATTGGTAATAGTCATCAGGAACAAAAGTGAGAATAAAAAAAGGATCAATCATATTTCAGAAAGTATTACCTGTGCAATCTAAATGGACAATCTTGAGAACAATTATTAATTAGTTGCACAGATTAAGGTAAAAATGTGCATTAGTTTATTCTTATGAAGATAACAGATTATGACAGAGAAAGAAATAATTGATCTGTAACAAAGGAAATTATCCATGCTGGAAAAAATAACAGCTTTGACTGTTCTACCACTTTCTTGTTTTAGGCACAACCGTAACTTGTGGCAAACACAGACCCTGCAAAGTATACAGTAACATTTTTACCCCAAATGAGAGCTACTGCCTAAATCTCTCAGTTTATTAAGCCATTCAGAGCAAGCAGTATTATTTTAAAAAATAAATAAATTGGTAGGACTAGTGGATTCATTTTACTGTGTTACAAAACAGGATAATTCCTATAGTCATTCCAATGCAAAAATGAAGAACAATTTCTCTAGCCATTCTTGTCTGTTTTCCTGAACCATGGTAGAGATATTTGGAAGTGTCAGTGGGGATGTGCTTTTCTGCAGTCATCACTATTTTGTATCTCCTACCCCTCAAGCAAAGATATAAATTATTTTCAGCTTCTTATCCCTTCCATCCCTTCCACAGATAATTTTTCCCTTGACAAAGCTTTCCTGTGGACAAATGGTGCCTTCCAGATCTCCTCAGAACATCAGTCTGAGTATATTTTGCTATCAGTGTTTAGCATATTGATTAACTTGTTTTAGATAAAAGCTGTGAAGGAGAAGATGCTTCTTTCTTCTGTTCCTCAGCAGGGATCTCAGCAGTTTCTCATCACCTCCAGACTACATGCTGAATAGAGGTGTGGGGCCAAGTTGTCTGCAAACACCAACAGCTGTGTTTGGTGTAGCCAGCAGCCCAAGCACATGTCATCTCAGCACTGCCCTCCAGGTATGTTATTTACTTTAAATGGGATAAACATCAGAAAAAAAGCAGCTTAAGGGAGAACTTCTATACAACACAGTAGGAAATATTATTGTATTCGTCCATTGTTTTTCAGCTACCCCGTGAAGTCGATACTAATAATATTCCACCTAGACTTTCCACCAAAAAACATACAGAACCTGCAAAGAGAAATGGGGTCTGACTTGTCATTCTCTGGTATGAGTGTAGGTTTTCAAGAGACATTTTTGAGAAATGCATAAATTTTATTCCAATCCTATCCTAAAATCTCTTCAGAAAGGAATGGGAAATTCAAGATTCAGAATGATTCAAAGTATCAGTCATGAATAAAAATTTATAGTTTCATTTCTCATTTTGGTGATAGACATTGCCCTGCTTTCCAGTCTTTACCAAAGTTATAATTCTGGTAACTGTTCTTTGGCATCAAACACAATACTTTTCAAGCATTTTCAACATAAAACCTGAAAAAATTCTTTCTCTCTGGGGAAAGAGTCTCTACCTTGTTATTCACATAAATCCTTGAAACAGTTTTGTAGGGTCATTTATTAGCTATGTTTGAGGTCAAAGAGCCCATAGGTATTCATACCCCTGGATTTCAAGATCCCTCTGGATTCCTTTCCATCCTGTCCCAACCACATGTCTGCCTTACAGCAGCAGCATGTGACTGCACTCTGTGGAAACCTGCCAAGAGCAGCTCGCATCAAACCAGTCTGGACACCAGCAGGGAAACCAGGAGAAGACACAGCAGCATCTTGGTGCCAGCTGGGGACCCAGGGCATTACACAAGCTTTCACAGACTGGGCTGAAATTCTCATGGAGCTTCAGTTCATGCTATTGGCTATGACAGATTGTATCTTCTTGGGGGAAGACTGCAATGACAGGGGAAGATATACCAAAAAGTGAATTACAGCAACTGCTGCAGATCGCTGCACTGTAAAAGCTCTCCCACTCCTCCTGCAGCTACTGTTCCTCACAGCTGGTAGTGAAGTGTTTCAGAACCCAACTCTCCAGTCCTTTCCTGACACACTGAGATATGGCACTGCACATTCTAATTGCATTATAAGAAGTAAAGCAACAAAGTCAACCTTAGTTGCCTCCTCCAATTCAAAGCTTGGTGTTCATTTCATAACAGGATGCAAAACCAGAAGTACAAAGAGTTCTCTTTAAAGCTAAGGTGCAACTAAGCAGCACTTGCTGTGAAATTCAGGTGCCATGGGAACAAGGCCATGAAGCATGTGATGCAGATTGACATGGTCTAACACTTGCATTTCTTCTCATGAAATAAGCTATTTTTCAAATGTCATTAGAATAATGAAGAATAGTTGCAATGGCAGTGTTGACAACTTCTCTTCAGTGTCATGCTGTTTTTAAGTTAACATCTTTAGAAGAAAGGCTGGCATAGTCATGTCCTCGGCAGGCACATGAAAGAATATCACCAGAGACCCAGAAGTTCACTAGCGAAACACATGGTTCAGACACTGACCATTTGCTTGCAAGCATATGTAACATTTGTTTAAATTCCCATGCTATTGAGATGATTAACAAATAGCTTATTCACTCTGCTTTTTTTCCTTATGTCCTAATAGCTCAGGTAATAAAGAATCCTTTACAAAGGTTAAAAAAATATCCCCCAAACTCTTATAGAAATCTGTTGAATCCCAATAATCAGAGACTACTAATTTTAGAGGTATCATTTCAAAACAGGACAAGTTGTATTGAGTACAATTACTTAAAAGGTATATGCCCAGCCATTTTGGAACCTAGCCCACATTTTTCTTCAGCTTTGTATATCTGGTGTCATAATGAAAATTCAAAAAAATTGACTCCATACTGATAGTCCAAAATGTGGTCACGCAACAATATGAACAAACATGCAAAATGTCATCCAACATAATCACATCACGCGTTAATAAAAGTTAAAACCAAATATACTGGGTCTTTTTCTAGTATCCTCATATCCATTTGGTCCAAGTTAACCACTGAAAAATACTCATGTACAACTTTTTCTCTTTCCTATTTCATATTAATAAGTATTTTGGAGTGTAGCGATGCAATCTGCTAGAGATTCTTCCTCATTAGTCCATCAAAATACTACCTCCATGATGTAGCAGAAGTTATCTATTACTATTGCACATTTTCACAAAAAAAAAAGAAAGCTATGTAAACTGCAGCTGGTATATGCAATCCAACCTGCTACAGGCAAAACAGCAGTGTTTACCTACCCTCTACTTGAATTTTGCTTGTATACCTGCACCTGCATGAATTCTATCCACATATACTAAGTGCTTTTTATGAAACTTTTGTTTTTCTTTTGCATTCTCTGTATGATCCAACTCAGATCATTCCGTCCACAAAAATACTTCATGCTATTAATCATGAGGCTGTCTCAGGATGTTTGTGCTACAAGTAGGTATCAGTACTTGTGGAAAGTGCTTTTCCCTTGGATCTGCTAGTGATCCGCTAAACCACAATAACCTTTATTCAAAAATATCATGAGAGGAAAAAGGCCTTCAAATCAAATTATTGTTTTCCTTTGTAATTTACATGGCTTGTAAGTGGAACGTATGGATTAACTTCAAGCATTTCAAACATACTGAGAAGTAAAATCAATAAAACTCCTCCAGTAGGAGGAGTTCATGTTTTGATCAAAAATTTTTTATCTTCAGGTCAGGTTTTCAACCACAATCACAAAACCAAACCAGATTCTTAGGAAATGTACATTATACATTTTCTAAAAAGTACGACCCTGCAAGATACTTTGAAATAGGCACTCAAAATCTGAAGCACAGAAAGCCATAATAATTTCTGGAAGGTCTGATCGTGAGTTATCCCATCTGATGTGAAATGGTAAGAGAACACAGCATAACTTGACACTCATTCTAGTCACTTGGAGCTTGAAAAGGTTTTAAAAGATATATAAAGACCAGTTAAAGAATGGATTGGAAAAACAAACATAAATCCTTCAAATGGATTTTGAAGTTTTCAAAACTATTTTGCTGTCAAAGAAAATAGTTTATTTCCTCTTAATAATTCATTTAAAATTTGTATTAAAAGTTATTCTGACATTTGGGTTTTATACTCCTATTTCTCTCTTTCCTTTCTCTTCTCACCTTGGAAAAAATGGAAGAGAAAAGCAGGGTGAACAGAATGTAGAAAATGCTTTTTCGTGTTGGTATTGTTCTAAGACATAGAAAATACCTACACAGAATTCACCGAAAAAGAGGGAGAGAGGGAGGGAGGGA
>WBMZ01005593.1:4707-132482 GCA_013400975.1 Atrichornis clamosus
CCCTCCTTCCCTCCTTCCCTCCTTCCCTCCTTCCTTCCCTCCTTCCTTCCCTCCTTCCTTCCCTCCTTCCTCTATTCTCATGCAACAGCTTTTCTCTGTTCCTTTGTCTCATAGAATATGCCCCTGACAGTAGAAAACCACCAGATTTATTGTTTATTTACTTGAGTCATCCTGACCAGTCATGTTCCAGATTTTGCCCGTGAAGCCCCTCTGGTGTCTTTCCTCCTATAATGGTATTTCAAGGTGGAAGTGCTGCTCCCTGGAAGCAGCACTAAGTAGTTCCTGAGAAGCAGATGGGCTATTATCAACTAAATAGTGAAGATGATAAATGAGCAAGTAGAGACAAACTAAGAGCAAGAGAGGAAGACTGAAAGAAAAAGTCAGGTTTGGAAATTTATACAGCCATAAATTTCATTGGGGTGATAAGAATAGTGCCTATCAGGCAGTAAGGTGTAAAAGACCACAAAAGAAAACTGGGTACCAGTTGGGTTTTTTTTTTTGTGAACAGAATGAATTAATCAGCAGACCTTATAAATTAACATAATGATGTTCCATCACACAATGCATTTCCAGCACCAGTTTTCCTTTAGGTCTGTTCTTGTTTTAGCATCAGTTCAGTAATGAATTATAGGTTAAAGATGCAAAATTAGTTTTAACAAAAGAGATATTACTCAAACCTGCTGCTGAATTTTTTGAACTGCTGGTGATATGAGAAGCATCCAGCACTTACCCTTGTTCAGGCAACCTCAGGCAGTTTTCTCTTTGAAAGAAGAAAACAGGATCCTGTTAAGCAGGACCTTGTTCTAAACAATGCAAAAACTTGCTAAGTGCTATTACCCAAATATAGCAGGAGTATCCCCAACACTTTATTGATTTATTATCTGACTAGCACTATTAAAATGAGTCAAAGCAAAGATAACTTGCTCGGTTTCTAGTAGTGATCAGATAAGAAAAATTAGCTGTTGGTTAACTCATGCCATCTTCATTATTAATATTCACCAATGCAGAATATATTTGAAGTGAAAAATTCTGATTCTAGTCTTATTCACTCTACTGTAAATTAGAAGTAACTTCATTCATGTCAGTAGTTATGCTGCTGTAATACAAATTAGAATAATAGACTACATAGTTGTGCAAATTCAGATGAACTGAAAGCAGTATAGAATCTGAGTCTCAGTGAAAATTCAGTTGTGCAACTGGAAAGAGAATTACCTAACATAATTCCTGTGTGTTACAGATATAATTTCCAAGGGTGTACAATGCAGATATATATATAAAAAAAATACACTGCTCCACCATTTTTTTCTTGGGCCACTTCCTTATTAACAGCCAAGTGCTAAAAGGAGTTTTAAAACTGCTTTTTATTTTCTCAGAAAAAAAACCCCGGTTTTGATATATGAAAATGAATGTGTGCCATCTGCAGTATTCTCTCCTCCACCAAGTCTACAAATATTTAAAAGCAAACACATTTAATGATCAGGACACAAATCCAACCTGGATAGAACAAATTACAAGACACCTTTCCTGAAAAGGTCTCTGAACAGTATATGGAAGCTGAGAAAAGGATGTCTGTTTAATCTTTTTTTTTAATAAGACAAGGCATGCCCAATGATAATTTCAGTCAGCAAGTGTAATATGTAAAAAAGGAAAAGCTCTTCTTAACTTCATGTTTATGTGACACTGGAAGTCATTGCTGTAGAAGTCAAGACAAAATTATTACAAGTCCATCAAAGCTGTTAAATGAAGCAGTTTGAATGCAACATTGCACTCAAGAGCTCTGAAGCCAGAGAAAATACAACTCCAAATAGAAAGTGTTGCTTAAAATTATTTTCCCTAGAATCTGTTTCTGACCCATTTGGAAGTAGCAGAGGATTTTTTGTGTGATCTGAGACAAGATAGATGCTTTCATATTAAGTATTTTGAGGAATAAGAAGGAAGAGACACATTGCTTTTTAAAAAATAAATAATTTGGCTATTTTAAAGGAAATAAAGGCCTTTTAAATTAATTCAGCACAAGAAATTTTATGATTTATAGTAAAGATTTTTATGGTGATTAGAGCACTGGATCTGCCTGTTACAACATGTTGCAAGGAACAGTCTATTCTGCAGAATGTGCATTTATGTAGATGAGATAAGAACAGGAAGCAAACAGTGACAAAAATGGCTTTAAGGGACACATCACTTTCAGTATTATCAAACCTAAATGACACCAATGTATATTACAGGCCTATGACATGTATTTTGTCTATTTGAGTTCACTGACTTACTGACAGAAGGCCAGAATAAAAGTATTATATTGCTATTGCTTTCATCAAACTGGTTCTTACCTTGTTCTCTAACCCCTCCTATCTCATAAGGCCAATGAACCCTCTAATCACTGTTACATCTCTGAGAGTGGCCAGGAATAGATGAGTAGAGGAAAGCATAAGGGTAAGGCAAGTTTGCAATGACACTCTCCATCATTACAACTCCCCATCTTAGAGAAGCAAGCTAGTAGCTTCCTGAGGCAAGTCGTTATGTCTGGCTAATGAATAGGTCTTTACGTGCCTTTTCCAACAAATGGTTTCCTGAGCCCATCTGAAATTCTGGCTTCCACTGTAACCAGAAGCAATGATTACCACAGTTTGTTACAGTGTCCCTCCTTTCCTACCTTTAAAAGTACTCCTGGATAATTTTATTTGATTTGTTCCTCATGCATTGTAAAAATGGAGTATTTTCCTTTCCAGTTTTCCCATACTATTTGTGATGTGCTTTTCTTCAGTCAAGTCCTTCTTGAAACTATCTCCATTTCAGCAATCGTTTTATTTTTGCTACTTAACTTAGCATAAGAGAAAAGAGATACCTTTTATATTCATGCCCTGAATCATCTCTGACGTCTTTAAATAAGGTCCTGTTAATTCAGATGGGGGGGGGGGTTCTGTCACTTGTTTGAATTTTGTTTAGTTTTTCCTATATAGTATACTTTATTTGAGTACGGCATTCTGTAATTTCACAACCAAATGAATCATCTTAAATGGTGCACTTTTCATCACATTGGCTTTCAGAGAATTAGTTTAAAAACGTACCCATTTTTATTTTGTTTCATCAATAGATTTCTTTTACCTTAGGTAGACTACGTCCCTCATGTCAATTTGATATTTGATTAAAGTTTCCCCTGTTCCTAATAAATTGCTCTTTATGCCGTTTCTCAGACGTAATGACACTCTGCACTCTGTCTAGCCCTGTTTATGGTACTGAGAACGTTTCTCAAGTCATCTTTACTCAAAGATTTTACATAATCTGTTGCTAATATTCTGTAATATGACATCATGAGATTTCCATTTTAATGCTAAGTTTTCAGAGAACAAAAGAGAAGTATTTTCTCATGTGGGTAGTTCAAAAAGCATCAAAATCATTTGTTTCTATGTCATTGTCCACTACTCGCTAATCTGTTTTTTAAGGTGTGATTTCATAATCTGTTTAAGTGTGCATTTTTTCATGTGGCATTTAAAGACTTTAAGGCTGCCTTGATAGTTTATTCCATACCTACTTTTAATTTTTTTCCCTAGCTTAATAAAATATTTCAGTTAAGTAACAGGGAAGAGCGTACTTTTCTCCTGTTTTTAATGAACTACTTAATGAATATTTTTCTCATTGATTCGATGAGCTTGTAAGTGGCTATACACTACTTTGCACTGCAAGATGCAGAACCTCACAGTCATTTTCCTGAGTGTTCTAAGGTTCCTTATGATAGAAAAACATGTTTTCTGCATCAGAAATTGAAGACATAATGGCATTCAATTTCTGATGAAGAAAACATAGAATTTCTTATATCATCTTAAAATCATAGAATTGTTAAGGTTTGAAAAGACCTCCAAGATAATTGAGTCCCAACCATTAACCCAGCACTTACAAGTCCACCACTAAACCATGTCCCTAAAGATGACATCTACATGTTTCTTGAACACTTCCAGGGACAGTGATTCCACCACTACCCTGAACAGCCTGTTCCAAAGCTTGCTGACCCTTTCAGTGAATAAATTTTTCCTAATATCCAGTCAAACTCTCCCCTGGAGAAACTTGAGGCCATTTCCTCTTGTCCTGTCACTTGTTACCTGGGAGAAGAAACCGACCCCAGTCAGTCTGCATCGTCCTTCCAGGGAGTTGTATAGAGCAGCAATGTCCCTCCTGAACCTCCTTTTGTCCGGACTAAACAACCCCAGTTCCCTCAGCTGCTCCTCATTAGTCTTGTTCTCCAAAATCTTTCAGTCTATGGGGAGAAAGTGCACTGTTTTGCCAGCGTAGACTGCACTGATTTGTTTTTATTCTACAGTTTGCCACTGCATCTATAAAATATATATTTACTAGGGATGTTGTTGGAAAGAAGTCTGAAACTCAACACCAAATCAGTGTGAAGAACTTGATTGTTCAGGCTGTAAGATGATGCTGGCCCAAAAATAAATAAATTGTGTCTGCTACAGAATTACTAAAACTAGAACCTTTAGTGCACTTCTCCAGCTCCACAAATATTAGATATTGCTTTCGGGTTTTGTCTCTTACTGTTAGTTGCATATTTCAAAAAGTCTTACCTTGACTGGCCATGCATTAAATAATACTGTCATTATCCAATGTCCTGTTAGACAGTGGATGGCTCAGGTGTTTACTCTGTTAAACACCATAAGCCGATAATTCAACTTGCGAAAAGAAGAAAATAAAATAAAATGCCCAAATATATCAAAAAGAAAAGGACATGTTAAAAATTCTAGATACAGATCAACATTATAGTGCAGAAATTAGCCTAGTCCAAATATCAGATGAGTCTTTTAGTGAATCAAACCCATGCTTTTTCATCTCAGTGAAGTCACCTTGCACTTTAGGAGTCAAATCTAGCTTCAGTTCACATACCTGAGAATACCAGTACTTATTATTATGGGCAGATTTTTCTCTTCCCTTTGCCACTTTACAGCTTTTGAGCCTCAGAAAATTACAGTTCTGCCTTTACTGCTGTAAAGAGATGTGTATGCGGGATGAGCCTATTATCTATGGAGGGGTGAAGGAAAAAGTCATTTAAGGACCATCTTTGCTACTGGTAAAGGCAACTGTGGAAGGATTAGACCTGTGACCAAGCCTATGCAGATTTACCCACCTACTGTGAGGCACCACACGGGGGTTGGCAGGGGCCCGAATGGGCTTAGATGTGTGGCAATACAGACATCACTGTTGATTTGGACCATCAGGTAGAAACCCATCAGCAGAGGACATTGCCTTGCTTTTCCTTGTGCTTATAAGCAAGCTACCAGTTATCAGTCATATTATTAAACAAACGATTATAATCTCTCACAACACTGTTACATTTTGAGGTGCCATCATTGAAAAGGAGAAAGACT
Organism: Atrichornis clamosus; assembly: GCA_013400975.1. Classification (NCBI taxonomy): domain Eukaryota; kingdom Metazoa; phylum Chordata; class Aves; order Passeriformes; family Menuridae; genus Atrichornis; species Atrichornis clamosus. The sequence goes on from WBMZ01005593.1 coordinate 10,074, forward strand.
AATTTTCCTGTGAAGTTGAAAGTGCGAGGCATGCTTAATAAGCATTGAGTGATGAGCATGAACCAGAAGATTGTAGCAGACCTGCAGCTTTAGTTTTCTTTCAGGAAGGCTTTTGAGTTAGGGATGTCTCAGTCTGTACAATTTTTCCAGTTGGAAGATAAGTAATCCACTTCTGTGGGATTTCAGGCTATAAACAAGATTTTCAGTCTGTGATAGTGTTCAATCATTCTCCTAAAATGTAATTATATTGACTGCACATTTTTTATTTACTGTTAGAGAATAGCTTGCAAACAAGGCATCCTTGTCACAGTTTAAGTTCAGCTGGATCAGAATAACCAAGATCTTCAGCTAAAGATCTGAATATCTCATGGCAAAATATGAGCAGAGCTTGGAAAAGTATCATTTGGAAAAGCATTATTCACTTTTTTCCTTCCAAGTTTGCTGCCTTTTTAAATGCTTAGACCTTTTCAGATATTTTTCACAATTCTTTAGTGACTTTTTCTTCTGGATTTCCAAACTTCAGGTGTAAAGACAATTTCTCGTGAAGCACGGCTGTACTCTTAGCATTTTCAACTTTATGAGGTTTCTGTATATTTATACACATCATAGTCAGTTGCTTGCAACCACCTATAGAAAACTCTGTAATCACTTGGCCCCAGCTTCTAGTTACTCATCTGCAAACTGAGTTCACAGGACTGCCTAACTATGCATTTCTGTAATGACTGTAAAACCAAAAATATTAGGTGCTGTAAGTGAAGGAGGTGAAGGATGGCAAGTTGAGTACCTAAATTTATATGAGTTACATAAATCTTGGCACTTGTGCACTGAAGATATCCAGACTAAGTCCAGTAAGTCCAAACTAAATGTCAGAACTTGAAAAATCTGTCCCTTCCTTCAGCTGTTTTGTTTCCTTTCTGTAAATTTGCTTAGTCATTTGATTTGTGTAAAAACAATTACAAATTATTCTGGCTTCAGTATATTTACTCACATCTACAAATACCTCTACAGAGCTGGTTTATAACCTGTGTAAAGATATATGCATTTTGTTACAATACTTATAAACTGCTCCTTCATTTTCCATTGTTCTTCCCAGAGAAAAAGAACTGGATCATGAGATGGAGAATCTACGCTGATAAACGAGCAGTTATAAGTGCACCCCAAATTATGAGTAACTTTGTTTTTAAAGTTCCCTGAAGGTCTCTAATTAATAAGTGTGTGCAAGGAGAAAGGACAGTTTGGAGAATAATACAAGAATGTAGTATCATTAAATAGATCGGTGTTGTTGTCTCATCAGTAATACTGTTGGAAGTACTAGTGAACCTATCATGCAAAGAGCACACTGCAGATCTTGAATATCTTTGTAAAAAGGTGGTGATAATGAGAATTTCTTTGAACAATTAAAATATTTTACCACAGGAAACAGATCAGAAAGAATATCAGTAAAAGTGTGTCAAAAGATGAGCAGCAAGAGGAAAGCAAACTACAGGTTTCTGCTCTAACTCATGGCACAAGAAGGAATCACCGAATGAAAATAGTAGTGGGAAATTAAGAATAGATCCAACAGCTTTTCTTCCAACAAGTTAAAAATAGACTGTAGAACTAATTAAGGTAAAAAAATTCAGCTAGCTTTTAGAAGGTCTCATAATCAATACAGACAACAAGAATATCCAGGCTTGTCACTGCTAATTATAACTAAAGGTTTGGCTTAGCTTTCCTGTGTTAGAATTTAGGTGAGATTTCTGAAGTTTCCCATGGAAATCCTATTGCCCATAAGTTAACACACTATGAAATCCATTAATAATGTAAAAAGATGCACCTTAAAATGAGCTAAATTTATTTTTTCCACAAATCCCACTTACTGTACATAAGCCAGTTGTACCCAGATAAACTATATCTCTCCTGTTGTCACAAAATGGCAACCAAGATGGATGATTACAGTTGAACTGAGTGTTTTTCAAGTTACATTATTATCTTCAAAACAATTTAAGAAAAGCATATTCCTTCTTGAATATAAAATTGCACCTTTTGTGAATAGTTAAGAAAACAGGTTTCACCTCCTCTTAGAGCATCAGTGCAAAAACTGAATAAATGTACACGTCAGAATATAAAAATTCCAACCCAGACATGCAGATTAATCCCCACCAAATTGTACCTGTACAGCAGGCAAGTAACCTCACAAATTATAGTAAAACATACATTCTTAAAGCCTGTACTTAGGTCCTACTCAGTTCTCCTACAGAGAAAACGAGAGGCGAGCATAAAGATCCTGGAAACTGTCCTAAATTACTCTTCAGTAATTCAAGACATTTCCTCAGAAACAAGTTTCTTCCTCCTAGAACCATTGACAGAGCTTAATATTGTACGTTGAGAGCACACTGGATAGAAAGAAAAAGGGCTCATACTGCCTCCTGTACATCAATCCATCTCCTAGGAAACTAGTATTTAATTCATTATCCAGAAATTGTTCCCTCACTCTACTAGAGACAGCTTAGTCAGATAATATCTTCCCATTCTATGAGAAGGAATAAAGTTAAGAGGGAATATGCTTTACCTAGCAGCCAAATGCCTCCTTTTGCTATCAATGTCATTGCAAGCAGTATTACAATGTTGGGTTGTACTGTATTGCTGTAATACTATACTGTATTATCTTATGGCTTTCAATAATTTTTCTTTCAGCCTGTAGTTGAAGATGTGCATTTCCTACATCTTGATTATTTCTTTTCTTTAAATATTGCCATTCCCCATGCCCTAAGAAACACAGCTTCTTTTCTGGTCTACAAGCTGCAGCATTTTCTGTTCTTATACATCAAATTATTATTCTACAACTCTACTAGTGACCAGTTTTTACACCTAAATTTTAGATTTGCTCTGTGAATAATGTTTTGCTGCAAAGTCATTCATAGTCAGTTAAAAAAGCAAATAAATTATTTGCATTTAAGCAACAATACCAAACTTGAAGGCTGAGGAAGTTTCATTTTCTATCTGAATTTATATAATTTTTGAAAAACTTACACTTATCTCTGTTGACTTCTGTTTGTATTTTTAATTGTAAGACAAATATTTATTATGCAGCAATAAACAAATCAAACATGAGTTATTGAATATTAAATATTATTAAATGTTAGCAATGTACTCAAAACAGCAGCACTCAAATAACATAATTTTCATTTTAGAATTAATTGTTGCGTGAACAGACATCTAGAAAATATATAATACATATAGGAATGTACCACAGATCAACGGTAGCACCTTTCAGTTCTGCTGAATAGTTGTTGACCAGTTTGAGAAAAGTTCTGCTGCTTAGAGTAGAAGTTGACTTCAGATAAGCAAAGCATTTACAATCTGCTTGTCTTTGTGCTTGCCCTTGTCATGCCTATGCATGTGTTTAACTAAAAAGTGAAGCAAACGAATACATCTGTAATTTATTTAAAAGGGCCCGGGGCTGTTCTGTGGTCCTGAGTTAGCAGGTCACAAGTTAGCTACGTCAACACTACTTTCCTCTCAGCTTCGGGTCTCTTGACTACATCTCTGCTGGTACTGGCTCTATCTATACAGTAAACTAACCAAAACCTATGCAATGCCTCAGTACAGTTTGGAGGTTAAACTAGGGCAGGAATAATTTCCAAAATACAGTTTTCAGGACACCACCCATTTTCCAAGAGAAGAGTTTATCTCTGCCAACATGAGCCATGCCATGTCAACTATTGTCATCAGAGGAAGGTTCCTGGCTTGTGTATTTGTCTCTGGATCTTCCTTGTTGCATTTCTTGAAGATGGATGCAACATTTTTCCATTTTTACAGTCAGTAGAAATCTTGCTTGATTGTCATGACTTTTTAAAGATAATAGAGAAATGAAATTTGCCAGTCAATGTCAATGAAATTAACTGGTCCTTTTTGCATCACTGGATTCTTCCCATCCCAAATAATTGAATTTGTTTCAGAATTCCTTAGCTGTGTCTTCGTCTGCTATAAATAGTGTCATTCTCACACCCTCTCCTACTAGATACAAACGACCTGGGAGCAGACCTTGCCAGAAATGACTAAGAAAAATGTCATTGAATCCTTTCGCTTTTTCTGTGTTCTTTGCCATTAGAGCAGCAAAACCACGTTTTTCTGTTTTCCTTCTACTGTAACTGTACATTAAGAAATTCTTATTTTCATTTATGGACCTCACCAATTTCAGCTCCAGCTAACCTCTGACTTTGCTAACTCCAACCCTAGAAGCTTAGACTATATCTCTATAGTTCCCCAAGTAGCCCATCCCCATTTCCACCTTCTTTGTATTTCCTTCTTGTTTGGCTCGACACAATAGCAAATCTGCTTTCAGGACTGGACAAGATAAAAATGTTCATAGTCACCTGATGTGAGAAGCTCAACATTTACAAACACTTCTAGTTCAAATGTGCTCCTCAATTTTTTGAGTAGTTTTTAAGTTACTACAGGAATCATCAATTTTTCAGAGGTAGCATAAAACTTTAATAAAAACCCCACTGTGTAGAATCACAGGATCATCAGAACTGCATTCATTCCTTATTTTCCTTCTGGGTGCAGCTAATACTGCCAGGTGACCCAGCAGCACTCAAATCTTGTGTGGATGATGGTTGAGCCATGGCCTACAAGGAGCTGAGAAGTAAGCAAGGAGCAGTTCGTTGCCTCTCCCATGGATTCCATCTGCAGGTGCTGTCATCCATATCACAGGTTGCTATGTCAGTATTTATTTTCTGCTGGAACACACACTTTTTGCTTACTTAGGATGGATTACTAAGGAAGAGAGTTGCCTTTGATGTTTTCTGTGACAAGTACTATATGCATTGTATTTGGACTGAGTTTTCAGTTAAATGAAATTAGGCAGTGCACGTAATAAATCATAGCCCTTGAAAATTAGAACAAACAGCCTTGTTCTTATTCCAAAAATGCAGCGCTTAAAAGCTACCACAGTAGCCTAGAAAATGTAAAGAAATAGAATTAAAAGAAAACTAGTGATCTCTGAAGAACTTATTATGGAAACAGACATGAAAGAAAAATGTGGGAGGGCAAACAGGAAAATAGAGATGTGCAGACCTTTCTAATGACCCAAAGAAAATCATTCACACTGCTGGAAATCAAACTCAAATCTCCTGATCCCAAACCTTATATCTTATACACTGGACCTTTGCACCTCAGAAGTATGGGACTGTGACCAGTGTGGCAACGTGGCCCATTAAAAAAAGAGGCATCAACAAGTCCAAGCGTTTTAATCTATTATTTACTTCTGAAAGTATATGCTTTCCTTGAAGCAGTGGAGCTATGGCAGTGTGCCGTGTTATTTCAGCTGTTAATCACAGCCTCCATTCCCTGTACTGGATACCTGTTGAGGGTTACACACAGGGGAGGCTGCTGGAAAGGCTTGAACAGATGCTGCTCTTAATCAGCACCTATTAAGTTTTCTCCCAAGCTCAGTTTGGCTCCTCGGAACGTGGAGGAGTCACTTGGCTATGTCTAGGTCAGGTGCTCGCTGGGGTGATGTTTAAATGTAACACATCATGAGTGCTGGTACAGACAACCACTGTGCTTCAAGGCAGGCAGCCAAGTACCATTGCCAACAGCTCGCAGCCCTTAGTGGGAGCTTCCATCTGAGTAAACAAGTGGTATTTATCATGAAAGTGAGGCTATGCCTATACTAATAAATTAGCATTCCAGACACAGTTATCCAGCAATTACATTGATACTACTTAACTATTTCACTCTTCAAATCAGGACACCCATGTCCAAACTGCATTTCAGTTCACTAATATAAGCCCAGGTATAGTCTGAATATGTACAGCTCCTGTCGGTTAGAGATCCCTGGAAGTTTGGTGTAATTCTGAACAAAACATAAAGAATTGTTTGTTTTTAAAGAAAAGCATGAATCACATGAATATTTCTAAGAATGCATGAGCATGACTAGACAGATCAACTACTCTAACTGAAGGATATCTGTTATAGAGTAGTCCAGCAATGTTCTTAGAGCAAGAGATATCTTAGGGCCATTCTAAATTCTTCCACTTGCTCATAGCCTAAAGGCTTGTTCAATATCAGAAACTAGAATTGCAGGAATGCGTCAGTGGGTCTAGTTAAGTACAAGGAATTGCCTTTTCTTAAAAAGTTTCTTAAAAAATCATGAAACATTCTAAATGTTTTGGCTTAAAGCTAATTGTTTTTGGTTCCTATCCAAGCATTCCAGAAATTTATCTTCAGTGACACAAGAAATGGCACAAAATTTCTAGGGAGCACCTTGAAAAAATTATTTTTTCAGTAGTTTCAACTATAAGGAAGGAGTACTGTAATTTGTGCTATAACCCACATATTTCCCACATTTATATTTCTCCCAGGAAACAAAGGACTGTTATCAAATTAGTTGAAGGATTCTAGTTTACTTACAAAGATATGAGCTAAATAAACCAGCCAAGGGTGGTCTCACCCTATCAAGTACTTGCACAGATGGAGATGTTGTTAATTCCAGTAATATATTCCCTTCTGGGATATAAAACTTTAGGTGATAAAATTGATGGGGAATGCCTTAAGGGAAAAAAAAAAACCCTCAGCAAAAGCCCCAGTAATTCTTCACTTCTAGAAAGGTATCAGAGTTAGCAGTCACACCTTCAACATAAAGCAGATAGCTCTAGGCACTAGAAGGGTGTACATACAACACTTAGTATGCTGAGATTTATCTCCCCTCACCTCACCTTCCCTCGAGGAGTAGCCAAATGAGCCTGAAAAATGTCACTTGCAAGTGACAAGCTTATGTTATCTGGAGTGAATAAGAAAATAAACCCTCTAATTTTCTTTTTATTTTATGAGGAATGATTTATAAAAGAGGCAGCAGAGGTCTACAAATAAATAGGGCAGGAAATCCAAAGTGCTTATATATCAGGCTGACAGCAAAAATTCACAACCCATAGAGCTTCTGGGTTAGGCAATAACATGTCTCCTGGATTATAGATGATTATACAGAGTACAGATGAAGATTTAAGGATGTGCCATCAACTCATGGGAAGCTTACAAAGTGTTTCTATTTGAGAAGAATTTGAAAGGCTTCCAGTATGTGGATGGCAGATATATTTCAGACCCAATATTACTCAATTTCATTTGAAAATAGAAGCTCTTCTATACATTAAGATACAGGCTTAGAACAGCAAACTATTGGTTAAGAAATTAAAGATCTCACCTAGACTCTCCATGACAAAAACTATTCAAACACATATAACAATACAGATGTAGCTTAATCATGTCAGTTCTCCTGGGGACTGAAAAATGAACCTGGACATTGTTACTTTGCTGACACAGATATAATCTGACAAAATTTTGAGCATATCACTAATGTAGATTTATTTTAAATTTTCCTGTCTAGGAACTGGCCTTATCTTCCATTTGTACTGACATATAGAAAAATTACTTTTCAGATCCTCTGTGAATATGTAAGTAGCATCTGAAAATAGTAGTTAAAATACTTGATAGTTAAGCTGCTTCTGTTGAGGAAAAAAGATCTTATCTCAAGGGATCTAACTTTATCATTAAGCTAATGTCATTTAAGTATGATAAAAAACAACCCTTGTCATTCTCCCACCTGCAGCAGAATTGTATTTCAAAGATTGAAACAGTTTGCTAGTATGTGCTAAATAATTTGCTTTCTCCACTGACTGACAATCACACACTTTTACTGAATTATTTCCTAGACAACCTAGTGAGAGTTCTGTGATTTCCATTATTCATTACTTTTTTGAGCTGATAGTTAGTAGACGGGAACTCCCATGGCTGTCTTCATTTTGAGAAAAAATGAATGATAAAAAAGGGATTTTTCTTTATCCTATACAAAAAGCCCCTTTACCTTTACTACAGGAGGAAAAGGAACTTGCTTTTAGTTTTTCTCGTCATCTCAGTCAGTTTTGCACCCACAGAGCACCCTTCTTCAAACCAGGAGCATGCGTGCTTTTCATCCTTTTACTCCTCATGGATGTGCATCCTTCCAAAGAGTCTTCATGCCTCTTCAGTTGCAACCAGTCAAAGGGAAACCTCTCACAAAGTGTAGCTCATCTCTGTCCTGGCTCTGATATTTGGCTAAGTGTTTTAGGAGTTGTCTTGTTAATTTATATAGCTGTCAATCTGTGAAGAAGGCTGAACTAGACATGTTTTGTTTAAACTGAGTTTGTTATTTTCTGTTGATCGAAGACCCAGTCACAAAAACCAGTAAACACCTTTTAGTACAAGAAATACCTATATTCATCTCATTATTTTCTGTGACTAGTCATGATGCAAGAAAACCTTTGCAAGTTTGATGATAGTTAAATTCAATCAGCTTTTCAGTGCCTAATCATAAGAAGTTCTTCTGAGGAGTGTTTTTTCTGTTGGATCAGCAATTAGCACTATTAAAGGACCTGAAGATGATCCAACTCTAGACAGCTTGAATTACTCCCTCAGTAACTCAGCAAGAGTTCAACCCACAAGTGATATAACCTAAAAAAAAATCATCTACTAAACTGGACTTCTCCCTGGGAGCCAAAGCCATGAGGAGTTTGTCTAATTGTGTCATTCACATGGTAATCGCACTATAATTTCACAGAACTTCACAGAACCATCAAGCCCGGAAGACATCAAGACAAATCTCATTCCCCTCCCTTGTTCAAGACCAGATGGGATGGGAGTCTGAGCAACCTGGTCTAGTGGAAGGTGACCCTGCCCATGGCAGGGGTGATGGAACTAGATGATCTATAAGATCCCTTCCAACACATTCTATGTCCAAAACATTCTATGATTTTATGACCTATGATCATCTAGTCCAGCTGTCAACCTAGCACCACCAGGTAGTCAGCCCTAAACCATATACCCAAGTGCCACATCCAGATGCATCTTGAACACTTTCAGAGAAAGTGACAGTCCCACCCCCCTGGGTAATTTATTCCAATACCTAACTACTCTTTCAGTGAAAAAAAATTCTAATATCTAATCTGAATGTCCCCTGATGCAACTTGAGGCCATTTCCTCTCATTCTTTCACTTGAGACATGGAGAAGAGACTGACCACCATCTCACCACAACCTCTTTTCAGGTAGTTTTAGAGAGCAATAAAGTCTTCCCTGAACCTCCTTTTCTCCAGGCTAAACAACACCACTCCCTCAGCTGCTCCTCACAGGACATGCTCTCCAGACCCTTCACCAGCTCTACTGCCCTTCTCTGGACTTACTTCAGCACCTCANTCTTGCTTCAGCACCTCAATGTCCTTTTTGAAACAAGGGGTCCAAAACTGAACACAGCACTCGAGGTGTGGCCTCACCAGTGCTGAGGACAGGGGAACAATCACTGCCCTGGTCCAACTGGCCTCGCTATTCTTAATACAGGTAAGATGCCATTGGCCTTCTGGGCCACCTGGGCACATTTTGGCTCGTGTTCAGCTGCTGTCACCAGCAACCCCAGGTCCTTTTGCACCAGGCAGCTTCCCAGCCTCTCTAGTCCCAGCCAGTAACTCTGCAAGGAGTTGTTGTGACTAAAGAGGACCCAGCACTTGGCCTTGTTGAAACTCATACAATTGGCCTTGGCCCATCCAACCTGTCCAGATCCCTCTGCAGCACCTTCCCATTCTCCAGCAGATCAACACTCCTTCACAATTTGGTGTTGTCTGCAAAATGACTGAGGGTGCACTTGATCCCCTCACTAGATCGTTGATAAAGATGTTAAATGGAACAGGCCCCAACACCGAGCCCTGGCGACCATCAGTTTAACTCCATTCACCACTCTCTGGCCTGGCCATAAAACCAGTTTTTCAACCTGCAAAGCATACACCCATCCAAGCCATGAGCAGCTAGTTTCTCCAGGAGAATGCTATAGGAGATGGTGTCAAAGGCTTTATTGAAGTCTAGATAGACAACATCCACAGCCTTTCCCTCATCCACTAAGCAGATCACTTTGTCATAGAATGAGATCAAGCCAGGCAAGCAGGATCTGCCTTTCATAAACCCATGTTGGCTGGGCCTGATCCCCTGGCTGTCCTTTACATGCTGTGTGATCACACTGAGGATGGTCTGTTGCATGACCTTCCCTGGTACTGAAGTCAGGCTGACAGGCCTGTAGTTCCCCAGACCATTTTTCCAACCTTACTTGTAGATGGACATTACATTTGCCAGTTTCCAGGTAACAGGGACTTCTCTGGCCAACCAGAACTGCTGGTAAATGATTGAAAAGTGGCTTACCTAACTCTTTGGCCAGCTCCCTCATTACTCTCTAGTGCATTCCATCTGGGCCTATAGACTCTCAGATGTTTAATTGCCATGGCAAGTCACTAACCATTTCCTCCTGGATTATGGGGACTTCACTCAGCTCCCCACCACTAACTTCCCGCTACTGGAGATGGATATCCTGAGGATAACTGGTTTTCACATTAAAGACTTAGGCAAAGAAGGTGTTAAGTACCTCAGCTTTTCCTCATCCCTTGACACTATGCTACCATCTGCATCAAGTAAGGGATAAAGATTCTGCTTGGCCCTCCTTTTGCTGCCAATGTATTTATAGAAACTGTTTTTATTGTCTTTAACGACAGTGGGCAAATTAAATTCCAGTTTGGCTTTGGCCCTTCTAATTTTCTCCCTACATAATCTCAAAACATTCTTGTAGTCCCTCCAAATTACCTGCCCCTCCTTCCAGAGATGATACGTGTGCCTTTTTTTTCCCCCTGAGTTCCACCCTAAATTCTCTGTTTAACCAGGCCAGTCTTTTTCCCCTCTGCCTTCTCCCACGGCACGTGGGACAGCCTGCTCCTGTGCCTTTAAGGTTTCCTTCTTAAAACATGGCCAGCTTTCCTGGGCTCTTTTGCCCTTCAGGACCGACTCTCACGGAACTTTGTCAATCAACCTTCTAAACAGGCCAAAGTCTGCCTGCTGGAATTCCAAGGTGGCAGTTCTGCTGGCAGTCTTCCTAACTTGACCCAAACTTGAAAATTCCATCATTTTGTGGTTACTATGCCCACAAATTATTATCTAAGAACCAGTTTCACAAACTATCAGCAGACAAACCCTGGGAAACCTCTCTGAGCCTGAAGGCCATTTAGGCACCTGCCATTGGGGAATTAAGAATAAGAACCTGGAGCATGCATGGGGGCTGGAAGAGTTCATTATCATTAGGGTCTCCTGATTTCTGTTTATCTTAAAAATTAATAATACTAACATTCCCTGTAATCAGAAATTGAATGGCTCATTGCTTACACAGTCCCAGCTTTGTGCAGATTAACAAGAAGTCCTCTGGGCAAGTAGGTCAGCAAGTCCTTTGGCTCCACATTGAATGCAGGATACCCACAGAAAGGTGTTGGAAGCATGCCTACATGCCTCTAAAGATAGGACACACATACAGATACTCTTTAACAGATGCTCTCCTCATGGCATATGCTTTATCTATGGCATGATGGTCACATTTATCCAAAATAATGTAGATGTTGAACTGAAACATCCAGGTCAGGATTGTCATCCTCCTAGGGTCAGAGCAGAGAGAGACAGGAAGGTGGAAAAGTTTCTAGAGAACTGAAATCTTAGACAGACTTGTCTGGAAGCCTTCCCTGACCACAGAAAGAACTTGAGAAGAACCTGTGTTTTGAACTGTCAATTTGAAGTGTCTCTGTCAATTGCTTAAAGATAGGCAGAAAGAACTTAGCATAAGGCTTGAATAGGTGCCCAATAAAAATAAGGGCTTGGTCTGTGCCTTCTATCTGCAACTTTATGAACAGTAATCGTTAGACCCCAATGTGAACTTGACACACATAACTCAGATCATTCTCAAAAATAAAGGTGGAACTTTCTAGAATTACAAAGCCAATTCTTTCGAACATATTAATGTACAGAAGAGAATATACCTCTGAATTCACCTTAGAAATAGCTGTTCTGCCCTTTGCAGAGAGCTGTATTTTCTTCAGTTTAATCCTCAGATACAAATGTAAGATTTTCCTTTTTCTCCTGTTAACTCTTTATGTTTAAAAGATTTACCTTTTATGTAAGTCTGTAAGATTTGTATATTTGAGCTAAGGAACTACAAGCTGCACATTAAATATAATTGAACACAAATTTAATTTTGGAAATTAAGTCTAATTTTATTTTTATATTTTTAAACTAAAACTCTAAACTACTACTGTCAAATACCTGTTTCTCCCCTTGCATTCTAGTACTACTCACATTTTTAATTTGGCTAGTTACAGTCTATTGCAAGACTATTCTGCTTTTTAAATGTGGTGAAGTCAGCTATTTCAGATAATTTTAATTAGCATGCAAGACAAAATACTGTACAAGATAAGTGCATGTCTTATCATTAATAAACCAACTTAATAGACTGCGATGACTTTACATGTATTAATTCTTTAAAATGCAAAATAATGTGTACAGCATACTCCTGTCTGGTAACTTGTTCCTTGAATTTATGTTGTTAATACATGGAGGGTAAAAATTGTTTTGATAGGTTATAAATTATTGCATGGTCCTGCTTCCTGATTAATTTACTGCTATTTTTAATTTTGGTATAAGAATTTGCAGTCTGTTCTTCTCAGTGTTTTGTCTAGGTTTTATTTTTCAAATAGTTCACCAAAAAATTTAATTGCTAGAAAAGAAATGGCAGCTGAGCAAATCTGTGTGCAGAACTACTCAGAACAAATACAGAACAGAAGTGAATATCAACATCTGAGAAGTTCAAGTCATCCTTTTTGTTGCCTGTAGTTAATTTGTACTAATTCTGAATCATGAAATCACTTTTACCATAAGCAGGCGAGGAAAATGGTCGATAATATGAATGTGTTGTACAAATTTAGACATAACTATAACTGATAATGCATTTGAAAGGATGTGTGATCTGCCAGTTCCCTGAAGGTAAAGCATTATCTACAATGAAAAGTTCTTTCTTAAAAAAATTAAATATATGGAACAGAAAATAGGTGCAAAATTGACAGTTGGGCAAATATTAGAAAAATTACATGCCTGAAAACCTTTGATTATTTTTATTATTTGTACATCTGCTTGTCTTAGCCACAGACACAATGATTTAGCTATGCAGATTTTCATATCAAAAAACAGGTGCTGTTCAAACAAAGTACTGGAGAAAAAATAACTGATTCTCTGCTAACTGAAGTGTTTGTTTTGGGGTGTACTTCCCCAAAGTGTGTCATTAGCACAGTGACTTAAAGGCAACATTGAGAGGCAGCTGGCAGGGAATTATGCCCATATAACATAAAACCAAACCAAACAAAAAACACAACAACAACAAAAACCACCAAAAAAGTCAATATCATCTACATATATATTGTCTTTTTTGATGTTTTCAGAAGCAGAATATAAAATACAAAGTTGGTAAACATCTGACATTTTCTGAGAACTAACCAATGTTTTCTGATATGTCCTATGCTACTTGAAACTTTTTAATTGGCAAAATGGTTAAGTGTATGTTTAATGAAACCAAAAGAGAAAGGTTATCATTATCTCTCTTTCCATTTTACCTTTTCTGGCTTTTTTTCATATTTAAAATGTAATTTTATGCAAGTACTTCTATTTTATTAATCTGTACCCTGGCAAGCCTTATCCATGTTAGTAATATATCAGCCCTCCTTAGGGTAAAATCTATTGTTGTGGTTGTAACAATTCTCTGGTGTGTAGAACTTGGACTTTATGCTTGTCTTTTATGGTACAATATCTCAAAGAGCACAGATGTGGAACCCAGCTCACAATATATAAGCAAGAATCAAATTCTGTTTTCTTTAGCATCCAGACACCCCAGGAAAGCCAACGGAATGAATTACATGAGTAAAACCAATTTTATCAGTAACAAATTGCTTTAGGATGGCATTCTGACCTCACTGGATTACAGCTGGTCGCTCCTTGGATACAGCTAACACTGATGGATCACGTAACTTGGTCAACAGAGGCCCATGGATTTTGTGAAGTGCTAGGGCTGATCCCTGCAGGTAGCATTGATGCCGAGGGGTTTTTTTGCTTTCTCCTAGTCTAGGTTAGAATTCCTGTAACTTTTTCACTGTAACCCTGGTTGGTAATACCCTATATCCCAGACAAAATAAGAGTCACTTATTGTCCTAGCATTCCAGAGTTGAGAATATTAGAACATGTTATCGCGTTTTGACAACTACAAGACGAAAGTTTAGAGAGAACAGAACAACCCAATAGAAAGATGCCACTAGGAATTAATCCGTGAATTCTGTACATGAATTGGAGAATCTTTGTAAACTATGTTAATTTGTTAGACCATAATATATAGAGCTGTTGCACCGAGGCAAGGGAGTGGATTTTTCCTTTTTCCTTACCCAAACCAATCCTTTGTTTTGTACACTGAGCTTTGTGTGCCAGGCCTCTGGGGGAAGGGTGCTTTCCCCCCGCTGCAGTTTGTTCGGAAAACCTCCAAAATAAAGATTTTTTCTTTTCCCTACCTTCATAAAAACGCCTCAGCTCCTGTTTGTAACTCTAGAGGAAACAGCATACTACTGGTTGCCTGTAGTAAAGTGACCTTACATTATATACACACTACATTACATACATGTGGCTAAATGCCCCACCTAGGTTGTACACAGTATAGTGGAAGCAAAACAACAATGCTGAGCCGAGGTCCCCCAGGTGTGGTATTCTTCCTCAGTTGCTGACAGCAGATGCCCAGGAAGAGTGTTAGAATACAACAAGCATTTAATGATACTTTTCACACTTGATGTCCCAGCATCTAGAGATTCTTGAGCTAGATTATTTGTATTCAATAGCACATTGGATTTTGTTCCATAATTTAGTAATTTAATCCTATTGCATTTTCAATATGCACTGCCTGCTTTGAGAAGGATTTCCTTCCTTTACAGCTATACTATAACATTTTTGAACTTACCCTGAGAAATATGGTGTGTAAATGCTTGTTTATATCCTGTTTAGATCTATCAGATGCCCACACGTGTTTAGAGAGCTGTAAGTGGGAACAGAGAAGCTGTGTCTATGAAAGCCCTCGTCAGTATTTCCTTGCAGGAAGGCTGTCAGTGCTGCCTTATAGAAGAAATAGAGTGTGACTGCCAAAGGTATTAAAATGTATCAGCAATAGCTATTATAAAGGATGACATTGGATAAAACTTGAGAATATGTGAAAAAGTATGATATGGATATTTTCAACTAATTTCTTTAATGCTTGTCTCACGTCTTTTTAATGGAATAAATTACTGCAGTTAACATCATAAAAACAGAAAGGAGAAACAGCAAAGAAATGGTCCATACATTAACCAGTGATCTGCAATATTTGAAAATATGATGGTTGTTAATAATGTTTTTTTCTGAAGAAATGGAAAAGCTGTCATTGCTGGCATTTGGTACACTAGCCTTTAGTTTTAAAAAGACCTTTATTTTAGAAAACAAAGGAATGGAAGACCAGCATGCCTGTCATATGCATGAAATAAAAACGAAAATTTGACTAACAGATGATTTCAGAGAAAACTCTGAAGTTTGGCTGAACTAGACTACATTGTAGCAAGCTTTTTCCATACATTAACAAGAAAGCATGGCTTGAGAGGAAGAGCAGTTAGAAGTCTATTGAACCTTGACTGTTCAATGCTGGCACAATATTAAACAGATATCATTACAGTTTAGCACATCTTTAATCTATCATTATTGCTAGTGAACTGCTTTGAATGGTACTGGGAAACACATTATATGGTCAGCTTTCATTAGATAAAAAGACTTTGATACAGAAAGTGCTTCAAAGTCTTTTTTAGACATCTAAGAGCTGCCAAAGTAGGCTGAAAAGTATTATCTGAGGGATTATAGACGTTCCTGGGGAATTTAGACGTTCAACAATGAGACAGAAATGTATTCCATGTCTGAAAACATTGACATTACTCAGTATTTTCTTATCTCAATATATTTGCTAGTTCTGAGGGTTTTTGCTACATGTCCCTGATCAGCTCACACTGAGCATTGGATGTTTGTTATTTTAAAACCAAACTGTATATTTAACACTACAAATTACATTTTATACTCTTGTTGTGTAACTTTAATGTAGACTGTACAAGTTTGTATTCAAAAAAACTAACCTAGCAATCTTGCAGTTCAGAGCTTTCCTGCTTCACTTGGCACATTCTTTATCAGTCAGTTGCTTTAATGGATCAAAATTAGGTACCAGTACATGCTCAGAAATACAGTGGGATGGAAAGCTAGTTATTCATCTCCTCTTTAACTTCCTGTGTGACCTAGTTGAAAAGTGTTCAGAAAAAGTCTTAATAGCTCCAGAAACCTGACATATAATCTAAAGTACTGAAAACCAAACCAACATGTATAAACAAAAACTCATTTTAGAAAGTGTATTGTAACTTCAAACTAATACAGGATAATGGGCTCTAAACCAGTGTCCCAGAGAACACTAATCATAGCTGACATGTTTTAAATCTTTAAAATGTTGTTTACCTTATCCCTTTTAAAAGATTCTTTTTAACTTGACCGTTCCTAAGATTGCTTATACCTTCACTGTGGTCACACTTCCTACTTTTTCTACTGACCAGTTTTTGATTTGTGAGCATTTTGTGCTATTAATTTATTGTTTCATACTCCTTAATTAGTCACACCGGCCTTCCATGCCCCCTTCCTTCTTCAACCGTTGTTGAGATCAATTTCAATTAAATATGGGCTCATGACATAGAATTCTGGTTGGTATCTTGAGTAGGCAAATTTTAGAGTTTATGCTCACTTTTGTGGCTTAGAGACTTGTTTAACCATATCCACTGAAGCTTGTCTTGCCTTTAAACCTTGATCTAAAAACTTGACATTAGATAAATGTGCCTTATAATGTGGTTATGCATCATAAATCCCAGAATGAGTGATTTACTAAATCATAACTAGGAGAGTACTAGTGTCACTTGTTACTTTTTTCAAGGTTGAGAGATCACAGAATGCAGCACTCTTGTGTTTGTTCCTCAAATTCAGTATTTCTATTTCTGTAGCCTTATTTCCAGTAAGAGACGAATATTTTAAAAAACCAGTATTGCTGAAAGTAAAGAAAATATTTTTTTGTTTGACCATCATACTAGATTATCTTCCGCATTCTTGATGTAGAATCAGTTCAACTCCTTTACTGTTTGATTTGGTTTTTATGGCTTTTGAATGAACATTTTGTGGTTCATTGCAGTTTTCAAGATATAGCTCAGCTGTCTTCACTACACTATTTTCTCCTTAGTTCTTTTCAGTTGTTATTTATTCCCAATACTCTGTATGAAATGGCTTTTCTTTTCTGGAGACATGTAGCCTCAATATGCTTTACTTTTGATGGGAGCTGCAAGCATCACAGTGTTATATTCAGTTTAAAAGAAATTCTCTATGCCATGTTACAGCTAAACCTCTAATCAATGACCCCATCTGACTACAGTGAGTCTTCTAACAAGAAAAGGATTTTTTTTTTCCTAATTGTGTCATTTCATAGATCCAGTTTAAAGCAAAGTAAATCACTAACTTAGAGGCACAAGTAATGGTATCTCCAGCTCCTATGAAGAGATGAAGAGGCAAGGGACAGAAACATGCAACTGATGGTAGGAAAGGGAAGGATAGAACTTAAAGCACTTTATAAGTTCTTAAAGGTTCATAACATGGACTCAAACTACAGGTTCCTTCTTGAAAAAAAAAAAAAAAGCTTTAGCTTTCTCTTTATTTATTTTCCATTGGATTGAATCAGCTTGTGATGATTCAGTTTAGGTTTAGTGTCTATAATCAAATCATCACTGAAACTCTAACTACATCCTAAGAACAAAGTCTGAGGGAGGATTCCATCACCTCCCAAATTCCATCCCCTCAATACTATACACCCCAAGCCTCCTTGCGAGTGGAGTGGTGTGAGGGATAGAAAAGGTCTTGATGTTATGTAAGTGCTGCTCAGCAGTAACAGAAACATCCCTGTGTTATTAACACTGTTTTCAGCACAAATCCAAAACACAGCCCATACTAGATATGACAAAAACTGACTCTATGACAGCCAAATCCAGCATTTATGTGGTTCTGAAATCTGTCTATCCTTGGGGTCAACTACCTTCCTGGAGCTCTGAGGTCCACGTTTAAATGAAACAGAAATAAACATAGAAAGTCTTCTCCTGATTCCAGGTGCCTTTAAGTAAAGAAAAAAAAAAGTCATTGTTTGAAAAGGAGACAGGAGTAGGGCCAACCTTATTAAATCTCAATTATTATTTAATAGTAAACTTGAACTGTAGGCCTACCTCTGTCTGAAGAGGTTTCCATCAGTGTTTCTTAACTCCTAAGGGAGAGACATGATCAGTGGGCTAATAAGCTTGACAGACTAGGAGATCAATCCTGTTGATGCAGTTGTCCCATGGAGCTAAAAGGAAAAAGCAACATTTTTCAGATGGAAGAAGCAAAGGGGAAGCCTCTCATTCCAGTCTTTGCTGCTAGGATAATTTCTGCATTTTATATTGAAGAATCTCTGGAAAACCTACAGTGACAGGACTAGGCCTCAGATTCCTACATACCTCCCTGTTAACTGGTGGGTTACACAGTGTTACGATCACGTGTTTGAGGTCATTTAAAAAATCAAGAGCAAGGGTATCAGTAAAAAAACAGATTTAATATTAAGCAACAGCACCACAAAGTTTGTTGGCAAGATTCACCCTACTACTTACAGGACAGTTGAGGCACACCAAGGGAAAACAAGCAACAACAAAAACTGAAACCGAAATCCAGGCCATCAAAACAGAACTGAACCAAGAACTATCTGGGTGGGGGGTGGGGGTGGGTGTCTGTGTGTGTGTTTAGGTGAGTGTGACAAAGGGACAGCGAGGGTACAGATAAAAAGAAATATAGCCTAAAAGCTTAACAGCACTCAAACTTAACAATTTAACAAAGGAACAACACTTAACTAAGACCTAACTTAACTTATAACTTAACAATTTAACAGAGGAATACCACTTAACAACATTTAACCTATGACTTATGGCTTTGAAGTCAAATTTAGCAACTTAACAGAAGTACAACACAGCAGCATTTAACTTAGCTTATAAGTTATGGCTTAACCTTACTTACAGACCTAACTTGCTGAGATATCTGAGGCACTTAAACATCTAAGAGAGCAGCATTTCTCCCAGATATACTATAGCATATGTGCAAGAGCATGCATACAGACATAAATAGTCAGTGCAAGCAAGGTCCCTGTGAAAAATTCCCTTCAGAGGTCAGTGAAATACTCACTTCAGATACCTTTACACCTCCCCAGCGGGCAAAGGGTCGGGCCTCGAGGAGTGAGGGTATCAGCCCAGGACCCGTTGTTGTTTGGCAATTCTCCAGATATAGCAAACCTCAGAGTTCGCTGTCTCTGAGAGCCCCCACTCAGAGGACATTGCTGGTCACAGGCTGCTGCGGTCCAGGAGAGCTCAAAAGGTCTCGTTTTGGACCATGGTTTATAGGGTCACAAGAGAGTGGGCTTTAGTCATAACAATATTTCATCCTGGCCACTGTTTGGGTTGGCACTTTTTTTGGAAATGTGAGAACAAAGAAGCTAAAGAAAACAGGAGCTCATTATAAACAGCAGTTTGTGGGAGCAGACTGTGTTTCTGATAAGCTCAGGAAGAGCTGAGTCCAGATGCTGTCCATCAAGGCTGAGGCCCAATGAGCACTTCTCACATTGCAATGCAGTGTGGAAAATGATGAAGGGTGAGTGGGATGCACCACTACACATAGTCAGCTTCCTTCTTTTGGTACCCATTTTAGTGCCAATGCTCTTGGCTGCTTGTTAACCCAAATTTCAGTTGGGTATAGGCAGCAGATTATTTAGGAACTCCCTGGAAGTGAATTTGTGTTCAGATAATTAAATTTGAACTTCTTTGGGACACATAGAGACTGGAAGAGATTTTTTCACTTCAGAGGTATTTCAGTTATCAAACAATTGGATCATCAACAGTGAGATCTAAGGAAGCAGTGCTCAGTGGACAGTCATCTTCAGCTAGAGAAATAGTACTCTGATTCTTGTTTATTTTTCCATTGCCTTTATGGAGATCCAAAATGTTAAATTTATAAGTTCTTAATCATTCTACTGAGGAACCTGGAAAAGACATTCTGAACATGGTCTTTAGTTCTTTATTTGAACTCTGTTGTTTTAGTTACTACTACAATATAAATGTGTTTTGCACTCTTTTGAAGTTCAAATTTCACATCCAGGTGCAATCTATTTTTCAAACTGTGGACTTGTAATCAGTTACTGAACTTATCCCAGCTCTAGAAACTCTGGAGGAGCAGCAGAGATGGGTAATTAAATGCAAATCTCATGAAAATATTAATATTTACTCTCACATGTGTATTCTTCAGACAGCTTTCTTGTCTTTTTGAGAGAGTGTTTGTTGTAGAAACATGTTTTTGTGTACAATGTTTAGCCATGTGTGTGCCAGCCTACCATCTCAAACTCCAGCCCCACTTTCAGATTACAGCAGCACAGGAAACTACCCATCCTACAATCTGTTTTACAGCTGGTTGAACCCACATTGCCACTAATGTCAGCAGTCAAGAGAGCTGGATGAATATTTCAAATACACATCCGCTAAACCCCCTCACCGTTTTCCAACATAAATAGCCCAAACATATATAACAAGTACAATGGAATATTTTACATATCTATATGATATATGACTTTTAAAATTATAAAAAAATATTATACTCTTTGAAATTGTGGCATATATAGATACAGATTGCCTTTAGAAAACAACATTTTTGTGATCTGTAGCTAGTTCGTGTGTAGAGCAGAACTCATGGTCATGTAGGTGAATTGTAAAATCTTTCATTTGAAAACAGCAGAAAAACCCACAAATATATATCATTTTTTGATTCTATATTTATTCTAAGTATTGCAGTCATATAGCAGTAAAGCAGTATAGCTATTCTTTAGGATAGCTAGCACTACCAATTTTAGAACCTATTAAGTGCATAGACCTACCATTAATTCTTGGAACAGAAAGGGTTTCTAAATATACGGTTTAATAGATTAAGTCTGTTGACTTCAATGTTAACTTCATTCGAGTAGTTACAATACTACATTAGGCTGATCCATATGATGCAACTATAAGCTGTGTTTATTCTAACAGCTTTCAGTCAATTGGTGAACTTCCAAAACACTTCCAGGGTGGTGGAGATTGTTCAGCATAGGCAATTTTAGAGTGCAATTGTTGCTTCTGTGGACTATTTGGGAACAAACTGTGCATCCTTACAAACCCATGAAAGTCAGTATTGTAGGTCATGTCAAGCTGGAATAGATTCAGGTGTTTTGGTAATGAGGATCAAAATTCAAAATAATTTCAAAAAGTAAAGAAATCACTCAAAATAAGATGTAATTCAATGAAGTCAAATGACTTAGAAAAGGAACAATAAACAGCATGCTGACTAGGCCTCAGGTCTTGAAAAGAGGGCATGGAATTTATGAACAAAAGATAAACAAATGTCCTAACCTTACTGTGAGAAAAGGCAAAATTTTAGTCTAGTATTACAAACACATGCAACATGAAAAAGAATCAACCAGTTCCATTCATTATTGGCAAGATGCCAGCTGGAAAGGTTTAAGAAATGGTGGGTCAGTTTGGGAAAAGCCAAAGAAGAATCACAAACAATTAAAAGGGTTAGAATATGTGCCCTCTGAAGGAAGATTAAAAGCAGATTAGAGAAGACTTCAAGATTAGAGAAGCATTCAAGTACACAAAATCTACTGAAAAAAAAAATCTATTTTTCTGCTCTTTCTTACACAGGAGAGAACAAGGAAAAATGGCTTTAAGTTTTAGCAAGAAAGATTCAGATACTAGGGAAAATGTTCTTATACGAACACTAAAGAAACACTGAAATAGATATTTTAATAGGGTATGAAGTCTCCATCTCAGAATGCTTATAAAAAAAGATTAACAACCTTTTCGGAGCAGGGTAAGGGGGTAACTGATGATGGATGGTATTAGACTAGGCATCTCTGAAGATCCCTTGCAGTCCTATTTTATGTTCTCTGTACACAAAATTTTATCAATTGGGAGTATGTAACTAAAACCTGAAAAATAAGGCATCTCATCTGATAACAAAACTTACTCAATAGAGGGAGACATGTAGTTGTATTCGCTTGTTCTCCCACTTACAAACTGCTGTTCTAAATCCACATCACACTTGGGATCACAGTCCTGAGGCTTAGTTTAATTTGACTGAATAAAAGTCAATTCCCTCTCATCCAGTGATATAATCAAAAATATGAGGGAAAGAAAATAAGTGTAATGTGATATTTTCACTAACTTTTGGCCAGCGATCCATAAGATGTGCATTTCCATTGCACAAACTAGAGTTCAAAAATCCAGTGTAACATAACCGACAAAATTGCAAAGGACATGGCTTTCTTACGTGTACCTTTCCCTTGCCCTTCATTTTGTGATGAGGTTATTTTCTTTTTAAGAATATTTTTTGATCTGATGTTTCAGTAAAGGCATAGTCGTATTTACATTTTCAAGGCATTGCACTTATTTGAGACTGGCCTAGAATAATAAAGACCCACATTACTCCTTGACATGCAAACCATATTGTGTCTTGGTAGATAAGCACACAGTTTGATAGACTCGTATGAAAATACAGCAAAGAAAATGTATCTGTGCAGGAGCAAATATGCATCCTTGTGATGAGTGGAGGACTAAGTGATAGATATTATTTATCTATCATAAGGACATTAGACCCTGAACACTGGCAACATTGGTTAATATCCTACAGTATAGACAGGGTGTTTCTGGATGCTGTATTTAGGAAGGCTTTTGATTTCCTTTTAGCTTTCAGAATGTCTTACTTATCCCACCCCCTACTCCTCAAGCTTGTCATTGGCACAGGGAAGTTTTAAAATGCACAGTAGCTGTTTTATTATTCAAAATATTGATCCTACAATATTGCTCAATTAGTACACTCTATTCTTGGACTGTTGTGGAACATGTCTTTCAGAGACAGGACTGGGCAAATACTTTCTGTTAAAACTTTCTCTAAACTAATTGAGAATTAGAACTGTATTTCCAAACCTTATGAGAATTCTACATTCACAAGAAATATGAAGTGCCTCTATTTTGTTGCAATCATCAGCATCTAAATCACTTTGTCTGTATGAGTCTGTGGAATTTTAATGGTGCTGCCTACATCCCCATTAAAAATTATCCTGGGAAGGCATGTCCTTGCTCCACAGAGAAGGTTGCAGCCTTAAAAAAATTACTGGCAAAATAGAGAGGTGCCCATGCATTGATTCTTTCACTAGGACTATAAATGTCCTAAGAGGGAAATGGGAACACAACTGGACTTAGTATATCATAGGAACTCTTTCTGACCTGTAGCTTTCAGGGCAGGACTTCAGTATTTCTTATACTGGGACTCAGTAATGGCATATCCTCACTTCTGCACTGGCAGTAGGCAAAGGCGTTTGGGAAAAAGGGAGATCTAGGGTAAGACGGGGGTTAAACCAAGTTTGAGAAAGATGAAACATGGTACATCAAAGTCAGTGGTACAACAGTGGACAAGAAGGTATGAGCTGTGTCAAGTTACCTCCTCTACACAGGCTTCAAAATTAATTCCATACTGAAGCAACTGCAAATTTTACTCGAATTAAGACATTAAATTTAGCATATTTATGCATCGCATATGCATTTAGCTTATTAAATCCACATGATATTTTTCCTGATGTTAGAAGAAAAAGACTCCACCTTTTTGCAGGTAAGGGTGGGCAGGAAACTCCTGCTCTGAAAGAATTTCAAGAAAAGGAAGAGAGTTGCATCCCAGGTTGTCTCCTGAGAGCAGGAACTGAGTTTGGAAAAGCCTCAAATCTCGTATTTGGGCTTGGACCTGCAGGCAGAGCACACAAAGCTTAAGCCAGAAGCTGAGTAACAGGGTTCAGTGAGAAGTGCTTTATTCTCATTAGACTGCTACAGGAAATGAAGGAAAGACTGTGGTAGAGATGGTGGTAGTCGTAAAAGGATGTCAAAAAGTGAAAAGTGCTTGGAAAGGAATAGTCCTATGAGGCTTTCTTGTGGCAAAGCAAGCCAGTGGCATCCTAGCTACATTAGGAAGACTTTTGCCATTAGTTCTAAGGAGATGGTCCTGTCCCTCCACTCAGATCTGGTGAGACATATCTGGTGTGCTCTTTCCAGTCCTAGGATTCCCAGTACATGAGAGACATGGGCGCACTCTGTGGGTCCAGTGAGAGGCACGGAGATGACTAAGGGATTGGAGCATCTGTTATGCAAGAAAAGGCAGGGAGAACTGGGACTGTTAAAGACTGGAGAAGATTTATACACATATATCAATGTGTACGTCAGAGGTAATAAAGAAGATGGACCCAGACTCTTCTCAGTGATATCAAGGGAAAGAACAGGAAGCAATGGGCATAAATTCAAATATAGGAGGTTCCATTGAAACATAGAAAAAACTCTTTTTAATTTTTTTTTACTGGAGTGTCATAGAACACTGACAGGCTGCCCAAAGGGGTTTTGAAGTCTCCATTCTTGGAGGCATTGAGAGCCTAATTGAATGTGGTTCCAGGTAACCTGCTCTACTGGACCCTTTTTTGAGCAGAGGATGGGACTAGATGAACTCCAGAGGTCCCTTCCAACCTCAGCAATTTTATGACTCTTTGACTCACACTTCTTACCCCTAGGGTAATGGAGACATCTTATGCCTTCGTTGTCATGGAATTGTCCTTGCAGTTATGGCAATGTGGTAGGCTGCCAGTATGAATTTAATCAGATTTTAATGCTGAGTAATCAAAGAACACATTTGTCATTTTAAATATTGAATTATTCAGATTGTTCACATTATGAGGAAGACTGATGCATTCAGAGGCTGAAATTCACACCTCAGTTTAATACATGTAGATATGACTGACAGCATGATTTTGCATTGCAGAAAACAACTTACACATCCTTACATATTAACAAAACTAGCAACTGCAAAACTCTGAACACTACTCTGATCTATATAAAAATCAATGAAAAATGTATAGTGCTCTTCAAATATATTGCACTGGACATACTGCTGTGGTGTATTTATAAAGACAAAGGGAAAAAACTGTATTAAAAATTACAGACCTGAAGAAAATGAAGAAGAATATTTATTTTTCAATGATTAAATAGTCTATAAATCAGAAAAGTTGAGTAATACAGACTTGAGTATTTTTCACCAAAAAAACTGTGAAAGACCAGGCTTCTAAGGGCTGAGGATCCACCTACTATTGGCAGGTAGAGTTTGCAATATCAGCAAAAATAATCTGATTATTAATAGTGGTTTAAAGAAGGCTGCAGAACTCAGAAATATCCACTGTTATACTCAGCAAATCTCCTTCTAGCCCAAATCTGGCTCCTGTTTAAGAAGGGAAAGTGCATTTCATTAAAGTACCAAACCTTGGAAACTTGGTTAAAAGTGACTTTTTAGACATTCATTTTACAAAAGTCTGTATCCAGCAGAATTCCAAAGACTTTTATGTGTTAAGAACATTACAGTCTATCTGAGATATCTGTAGTGGTTAAAATGGCATTACATTTTAGATTATTGGTGATTAAACAAGCGATTGTGCAACATGTGTAGGTGACACACTATAAAAAGAATTATATATATTTATATATACACCTACAGATATATAGATATAGATATAGATGATATAGGTAGATAGATATAGATATAAATATAAATATGGATATAAATATAGATTATATAGGTGAAGTGTAGATTAAATATAGATAGATATAGATATAGATATAGATATAGATATAGATAGGCATAGGCATAGATAAATACAACTGGGGGGACATTTCCTGGTGGTAGGCATTTGCAATTAAAATGGAGAAGGAGCATGTGTAAAGAATGAAAGAATTTACTTCCTTGAAATAGAATTCTTTAGGGGAAAATGCATATTTTATGAAGGTTTATTATTTCTACTTTGGTAAAACCATTCAAGTTGGAAAAGATCTTTGAGAATGTTGAGCAATAACATTAATCCAGCACTGCCAAGTCCACCACTAAACCATGTCCCTAAGTGACACATCTACATATCTTTTAAACACTTGCAGGAATGGTGAATCAACCACTTCCCTCAGGCAGCCTGTTCCAGTGCTTGACAATCCTCATTATGAAGATATTTTCCCTAATATCCAATCTAAACATTCTCTGGTGCAGTTTGAAGTAATTTCCTCTCGTCCTGTTGCTTATCACTTGGGAGAAGAGGCTGACCGCCACCTCTCTACAAACTCCTTTCAGGTACTTGTAGAGGGCAATAAGGTCCCTCTTCAGCTTTCTGGACAATACTCCAGCCCCTCAATGCCTTTCTTCTACTCAGGGGCCAAGAACTGAAAACAGGATTCAAGGTGTGGCCTCACCAGTGCTGAGTACAGGGGAACAATCACTGCCCTGGTCCTGCTGGCCACCATATTGCTGATCCAGCCTGTGCAGACCCCTCTGTAGAGTGTTCCTACCCTCCAGCAGATCAACACTCCCACACAACTTGGTGTCACCTGCAAACTGACTCAGGTGCACTCGATCCACTCGCCAAGATCATTGATAAAGATGTTAAACAGATGTTAAACCCAACACTGAGCCCTGGGGAGCACCACTTGTGATTGGTCACTCTAGTCATCACCACTCTGTGCCCAGCCATGCAGCAAGTTTTTACCCAGCAGCCATGTCACAATCTGAGCCATGACCAGCCAGTTTCTCCAGGAGAATGCTCTGAGAAATGGTGTCAAAAGTATGAAAGTATTTTAATCTAGTGTACCAACAGATAGGAGAGGAAATCAGTAATTTAATTTGTGTGTTTTACAGATCAGATTTATGTAACAAAAAGAGAATAGAATCCAATTGCTGAAAAGGTAACTTCTTAATTTTGACTCAAAATTTACCCATTACTAGTGAATGGAACTTGACATAGAAAATTTTTGTGCTTTTGCTTTATATATTTAATCAATGTAAATAAAAGTCTATGCTAAATTGTGAATATTTAGGAACTAGATTTACTGAAGTCATCCTGCATAAATGTAATGGGATTGGGAAAATTAAATAAATGATCTGGGTTTTGTTTTTGGTTTAATATAAAAATAAATACAGGGGAGAAGCCTCTGAACAAGAAAGCAATGAGAAAACAGGAGGATGAATCATTGCAGAGGCTCTGATAAAAATACACTGACCTCACTCAGACATTCAATCAAAACCCCAATCTTTCGTTGTTTGTACGAACTTTACTTCAAAATGTGGCAATTAAAACTAAAACAACAGATTGAATATTATGTGGAATTCTTAATATCTCTCTTCAACTGATTTGTTGTCTTGCCTATTACCATATTAATTTACAGACCATAATTTACAGAATTTTTTGTATGTATGCAAGATATTTAGAAATTATTTAGAATAGCATTTGAGTCCTCCTGTGCTACTGGGATCAACCAGGAAAACAATTCTAGAAATCTGTATCTATTTAGAAAATGAAGAAATACATTCTAAGGAGTTGTGAATTGAGTTCTAAACCCATCACAAGAAAATTAAAGTTCAAAGCCCCATCTCTATGCCTCTAGATAGCTGATGAAGAACTACGCTCAAATTAAGGAGGTGCCTAAAGCTACCCAAGAAGAAACTCACTGAAATGAAAGGGTCTTAAAACCCACCCATCTTGGAATTTTGACAATTGAGCCAGAAATTATTTTTGATCTGTCTACATTGCAGCTAGGGAAGTCTGTAAGGACCAGATTCAACACAGAAAATAGTTGGTGTTGAGGATCTGACAGTCACACTATAAAAGTTTCAGAGGGCTTTTCCTAGGAATAAGATGGCTTAGTGCCTTTTTCTACTAAGGAATCACAGTCTAGACTCTTCAGAGTTGTTGAAGAGCTGCATGGATGGTGGTAGTGATAAAGGACATGGTTTCCATATCTTAGACAACATGAAGCAGTAGGCTACATCATCATGCTCCTCTGATCATCTCATCTGCTCATTTGCTCTCTGATACAAAAGATATGCGTTATTTTGCCACAGTGGCCCTGCTTTACTGTGGGAGAACAAAATCCTTCTCTAAGACAATATCCTGGCAAAAAAAAGCTCAGAGTTATAAACTTTCATTCTAAAGAAGGCAAAAGCTCCCAATTTCTTGGTGAGTAAGAGCAATTCCTCAGTCCCAACTGAAAACATGAGGAAATTTATTATTGGAGAAGTCAGATCCTGTCAACATGTAATAAGGAATATTCATTTTATGCCATATGAATTCCCTCATTGCATGAGGTATGAATTCCCTCAATAGATACAAACTTTCATTCACTGTTTTTCTGGATGGATCCTCATGGAAAAATGGCACTGAGTGTCTAAGATTGAAAAAACTACCAGCATGCCCCAAGTTGACCAAACTAGATTCTTACATAGCCAAAGTGGCAGAGGCTCCTGGTAAGTCCAGGTACTGTCAGGTTTGGGTACTCTAAACAATGTTTTGGTCTCTAATTTTGACTGTAGACACAGTCAAATTTTGATTCTGAAACAGGTGTGTAGTTTAAATGTATAACAGTTATGCCTTGTGTAAATGAATGACTAGTACAAAAAATGAAATATTAATTCATAACAAGCAACTTTCTTTTCTTGATATTAGAACTTTTATTGTCAAATATATATAGCAGGGAGGTACAATTAATTTTTTCACTAATATTTCTTACCAGCAATATATGTAGTCAAGTATAACTGCTGTAGTTTAGCCATCACCTCACCTTAAACCTGTGATTTAATTCCAGAAATATAATCAGATGTGTCCATTATTTCAATATTCCAGGACTGACTGACAGTAAATATTGCAGAATCATCAGTATGTTGAATATAAACTCATAATCACACTACAACATCTGCTTCAAGAAACATCAAATGGAAAATAAATTTTTATTTAGATTTTGAAGGGCAACTTTCATGCTGCCAGACTGTAGTTTAGGAAACCACTTGAGGAGATTAGTCACCTTAATTTCCCCACCTAGTGAAGAGGAATATTCCTTCTGAGACTGAGTCAAGGTATGTGTAAATGGAGACGCCTGAGATTACCCCCAAGTTGTGTCTCTGCTTATCAGCAGTGAAGAATATACCAGTGTTTCCTAGTCCTGCTTCCCTCAGGAGAGAAACCAGGCCATGGAGACTGACAGTATCTGCTGATACGGAAGAATCTGTTGATGAAGGCTCTAGCTAGGATTATGCGAGGATGCATGCTTTACAGTGAGTCTGTTTGGGTTTTTTTGATACCTCAAATACTGGACATAGTCTCTATTACTTCCATTTAATTTCTCTTCCCACAATTTCCCTCTTTCTCACCTTTGTGGTGCATTGTTTGACCCTTCATGTCCAGTTCTTTTTTTGTTCTTTTTTTTTTTTTTCCCAAAGGTGGTTGACACTGACCTGGTAGTTTAGACAATGTCTCTTGCAAGGATAATATTACAAGGCTCTTTCTCCAGAAAAAGAAAGGATTTCCTGCACGGGAGTTAAGAGTAAGTCTGAATAGCCTTCTGAAGGCACTTCTTCATTCACTGAGGTTTAGAATGCCTCTAGAAAGATTAACTCCACTTCAGTGAAGTGAGCCTTTCTCCTCCTTACCTTCTATCTAAATACCATAAGCTCTTCAAATCAGGGGCTTCCTTTCATGTCTGTAAACACCAAAACCACTTGGCAGGAGTAGATGAAATACATATTTAGCTATTATAATTAATATTATATCTTGTGGAAGCATTAAACTATGACTCAATATTCTGAACTCTTCCCTTTTGAAGACTGCAAGGAACAGACGTGGTCCAGCCAACCCATGTAAAAACCTCTAATGGTGTATGGAAGGAGAGGGCATCTTCTCCTTTAAGGGTGTATGGTCAAGGACCTTTCCCATGCAAAAAAGGGGTACTAAGAATAGAAGGAAGCCATAAAATAGAATATGCAGAGGCACAAACCTGACAGACAAACATGATGGAGACAAAGACAAGAAACAAACCTAGCCAGTCGCAGTAGTTTGTGGTGATCAAGCTGCAACCCGGACTTTGCAAACCTGAGGGTGAATGAAGATGAAAAGGGATCAATGGAGCTATGCACACTGATGAGGGAATATTCAGGGGAAGGCGGAGCAGGGAGGAATGAAGGGGGAAACTGACAGAAAGGGGTATAAAAGGGTCTGGTTGCATGTAAAATGGAACCATTAACACTTGTCTGATGGAGCCCTGCAACTGATCATCACAGTTTTTCTTGTCTTTTTATTATATACTTTACTAACTAGCTCTGCATGATCTCGCTGTCTGCCCCACACGGGTGGGGGCAAGGTCTGAGTGTCAACTACTGTGGGTCTGGTGTAGGTGAGGCCAGTGAAGGGCTCAGCACTGGCAGCTGGAGCAGGACCATGGTTCACAGCTCACATGCCTGGTGCCAGTTTGGGAGGTGGGGGGGAAACATCTGTATCACCCCCCAGAAGTGTGTGCATGGAGTGTGCATCTGTCATTCAATAGCAAACTCCAAGCTGGACTCACCAGCAGTAGGATGCCCCATGTTGGAGCAAGAACGTGAGGCAGGTAGAGAATCCATGGGGACGGGTAGGTGTGGGGTGCTTGTGCAGTGAGTGTGTGAGTGCGTATGTCATTTTGCAGCAAGCACTGAGCTAGACCAGCCGGAAAATCTGGGACCCAAGGGGTGGGTAAGAGGGTCTGGGGTACTGGAAGGGGCGTCAAATAGACAGAAGGGCCATGCTGTACTCAGGGAATCTGTGACTGTGCATGTGCTTGTGAGCCTGGACACTGCTGAGTGTGCCCATACAGGTGACCTTCAGTCTCTGCTAGCCCCAGGGGAAGAGCGGACGGTGCTGTCTGTGCTCCTCTGATGTGAGTTCTACACGGGGGTGCAGTTGAAGGCACAGCATCTTTGCGCAGCCAGCCATGTCCGTGTCCTGTGTGTCTGGGACAAATGTTCATCTTCCCTACTGGATTAACCCAAAAAGGAAAAGGGGCAGCCACATCCCCCAGCCCGGGCAGAGACCCCAGGCCTCTGGGGCACCAGGCTGGCATCCAGTGGTCAGGCAAGAGAAAGTCCTGGGACAGACCTGCTGGAGGTGGTGGCCACTACTAACAACAACTCTTAGGAATATCCACAGTCAATTTTATAATGCAAATTTTTGATCTTTAAATCTTCTGTTACTCTATGAGAAATAACTACCCTCCCTTTTAGAAGTTATTTGAGAAATAAGTATCAATATTAAGGTACTCTGCAACTTACGCGTACTCAGAATTACTTTTGGAAAAGTTCTTTAACATTTCCAAGAAACATTAGCTCACATAATTTTTATATTTTAAAATAATTAAATAGTTTCACATACGTAACTAAAACTGAAAAGTAATTATTTCTACAATAGATCTAATTACAGAAAGGTTTTATGGAAAATGGAAATGTCAACCTTCAATTAAGATCATGTTGGACTCAAATTCCAAAATGCTTGTTTAATCAAAAATAAATATTCCCTCATTACAGTGTATACTGAAGAGTTATAGTAAGAAGTTATCACCAAAACAGAATAGGAAAAATAAGTTCCTACATTTTATAAGGTTCATTCACTGTTGTTTCTGGTTTTATTAATATACTCCTGCAGGGAAATATTATATAGATTAAATGATGACATGGAAACATTATTTTTCTCATTCACTTCTACTTTAATATCAGAGAAATATTTTTCAATTGTCCAGACACAATACACCAGAAAAGAAAACAAAACAGATGCCATGACAGCTACCTTTCTTGGTCTCCTCAGCCACTTTATGCTACAGTATTTAAGGAATGAAAGAGAAAGTCCCACGTTCATCCTTCCAAACACTGAGCCTCTCATTCAGGAACACTAGACTTTCTCTATAGCTCTCTAACCCCCAATTAAAATCCAAGTGAAAGGAGATGTACAGAATACAGACATCACCTCCAACTTGCTTTCTTTTGAGAATGCAGCCCACTGATGTGGGATGAACTGTGGGACAAAGCCTTTAAGTGTTGATCTCGGAATAAATATATTAATCTTTCTTTTTTTTCCTGTTACTTATATCTATATAAAATCCTGTAATTTATTGGTAATTACAGATGCACAGGTGCAGAGTACACCTTTTTGGTATGCATGGGCTGTTACATGAACAGTAAAGCAGGGGTGTGCAATTGATGGCTGGGTTCTTCAGCACAGCTCTTCAGTGCTTCAGGAAGGGTGTAAAGAACCACGGTCCTGAAGGCATTTGAGATGTTGTTTAACTGAGAACAGTAGGCAGGAATACTAATACTTTAGGCAATGATTACTGAATTTTAGATGCCTATCTGCAAACTGAGAAAATGAATAAGCAGTAAAACTCCAGTTTAAAACTTCTGGAACTGCCAGTTCTTAGGACTCTAGAAAATCAAGCTATAGACATATGAAACCAGGGAGCTGAATCTGAGAAGGACTACTAGGTGTATCAATCTCTACTGGTAAGGCCAACCTTTGATTATCCCAGGTCTTTTAAGACCAGTGGGAAAATCTAGAGCAAGGAAGCCTTTTCCGTGGAGGAGGAGGACCAGGTTAGGGAATATTTAAACAAACTGGACTTCCACGAGTATAAGGGGTCTCATGTGATGCAACAATGATTACTTGGAAGATGGTCAATATTATTAGAAGACCACTCTCAATTGCATTTGAAAGGTCAATCAAGAGAAAATACTGAGAACTGGAAGGGATCAAAGGTAATTCCTGCCTTCGAAAAGAACAGGAAGAAAGATCTGGAGAATTACAGGTCAGGCAGCTTTACCTCGATTCTTTGGGAATGTGACAGAGCAGACACTTTCAAACATATGAATTACAAGAAGCTGATTAAGTCTATTCATCATGGATTTACAAAGGAGAGATCCCTCCTAACACACCTGATAGCCTTCTGCAATGAAATGACCAGCTGAGTAGCTAAGGAAAGACCAGTGGTTATTGTTTGTCTTGATTTTAAGAAGATATCCCACGCTTGTATAACATTCTTCTCAACAAACTGGTGAAGTTTGGATTATGTAACTGAAATGAACTCTTTGGCCCAAAGTGTTTTGGTCAGCAACATGATGTCCAGCTCGAGGCCAATCACCAGTGTTGTACTCCAGGGGTCAATGCTGGGGCAGTATTGGTCAACACTGTCGTTAATGATCTGGATGATGGGACAGAGTGGTCCCTCATCAAGCCAGCTCTGGTGAGGCCAAATCTGAAGTACTGTGCCCAATCCTGGGCTCTCCAGTATGAGAGAGACATGGACATATGTCAGCTCAGGACCATGAACATGGTTAAGGGACAGAAACATCTAATATACAAGGAGAGGCTCAGAGAGCTGGGATTGTTTAGAGAAGAGAAGGCTGAAGAGGAAGGGGAATCTCATCAATATGATGGGATGTATAAAAGCTGGTGGGAGGATATAAAGAAGAGGGATGCAGGCTCTTTTCACTGGTATTCAGTAAAATGACAACAAACAATTAGCACAAATGGAAATACAGGAATTTCATTTAAAAATGGAAAAAATGTTTATTACTGCAAGAGTGGTGAAATCCTGGAACGGGTTGCCTAGAGAAGTAACTAAAAATTTCCAAATTTTTTTCTGGAAAATACCTGCAGGGGAGTGGGCTACTGAAAGCGGATCACTTTTATTGTCCTTGGCAAGTAGAGAGGTATTTTTTCAGCAAGGAAGGCTGAAAACAAATGTGACTACCTTATATTGAACTTATTTTATATACTTGAGTGCTGAGTCAAAGAGTCAGCTGTGAACGTAACTATAACCTGAGGGTCTTTACAAATCGGGTTAAGTTCACAGAGAATGGAAAAATAAAAACAAAAATGAAACAAAAGCCAAACCAAAGACCTGTGATTTTCTCTGAAGGTTTGTTGAGTTCTGTGGTCAACTGAAATGCCATTTGCCTTTTATGAAAAATATTACAGCATATGACTGTCATAGCACTTAAAATTATGTTGTCCTTGTGTGGAAGCACTGATGGCAATTCCACTTCCATTGACTAGAAATTAATCAGTGCAGAAATTGTTGTTCTTTCTTCCTTCACCAAACTAATTTAGAGAGATTCAACAGAACATTGTGTACTTTTTGCTCTTTCCTCTCTCTTCTCATCTGATGGCATTTTCTTACAAACACTGAATTTCCTATTAGCTCCTGCTAAACACATCAGCTATGAAATACAGTAAGGTAGCCATGAAAAGCTGAAAGTAAATACAAAGACAAAAAAATATGTGACAACACAATTTTTTTTAATTGTAAATGAGCCTTCTTTAATAAAGAAAAGAAACATCACTGCTGGAGTTTCTAATATTTGGCTAGTAGATCACACAGGTGAAATGATTGGTTATAACTGTAGACAAAATCAGAGTATTTGGTTGAGGTGATTGTATTTCAAATCACAAATACCTCTGATACATTCAGAAGGATACTGGAAATCTAGTATTAATTTTTCTATTACTTTTGTCATGTCAAAGAAATATATCAGGAATGAATTACAATCCTCTCAGATTACTGAACCTGGCCCTGGATGTCTCTTGATTGCTTTCTTTGGAGCAGAGGCAGGTAATTTCCTGCACTGATTACTTTCTTGGGGGTCTACACCAATTAAGTCTTGATAGAAAGGAGCCTTTTTATTGTTAGCTACAGTTGTTCAAGGTACAAAATGCTCTCCCCCATAAGTAGGAGGCTATTTGAAATACTTGCATCTAGTCTGTCATGCAGGGGCCAAAATTCTTCAATGAGATGACTAAATATATTTTTATCTTTCCCTCTGAATTATTAAGAGTGCAGACTGGCCATAGCCCCACAGGCATATAAGAGGTGAAAAAAAATGGAGAGGCATCAAAGGAAAGTCATAAAAGCATAACTCAGACATTTCGGGACAAAAGCAAGAAGATAAAGCTAGCCAAAATATAAGAAGAAAGGAATCCACTGGTGTGCTAGCAATAAGAAGACATTCAGGGAAAATGTGGCACCTTTTTTGGATGGGGAAAGAGATCTAGTAATGGATGATACAGAAAGGGTTAAAGTACATAATACTATTTTTTAGTCTCAGTCTTCACAGTCAAAATTGGCTTCCAGTCTTTCTCATGTACACTCTGACAACACAGATTCATAGAATTATAGAATAGTTTGGGTTGGAAGGGACCTTTTAAGGTCATTTAGTCCAGCCCCTCTGCAATGATAAGGGACATCTTCAACTAGACCAGGTTGCTCAGAGCTCCATCCAAACTCCCTTTACTGTTTCCAGGGATGGGACATCTACCACATCTCTAGGTAACCTGTTGAGTGTTTCACCACCCTCATTGTAAAAAATTTCTTTCTTATATCTAGTCTAAATCTAACCTTTTTAGTTTAAAACCATTTCCCCTTGTCCTATTGCAACAGACTGCCCTAAAAGGTCTGTCCCTATCTTTCTTATAAGTACCCCTTTAGTTACTGAAAGGCCGCAATACGGTCTCCCCAGAGCTTCTCTATTTCAGGCTGAACATCCCGAACTCTCAGACTGTCTCCATAGGAGTGGTGCTCCAGACCTGCTGATCATCTTCATGGTCTTCCCTGGCACTGCTCCAATAAGTCCGTGTCTTTCCTGTGCTAAGGATCCCAGAGCTGGATGCAGCACCAGTCCAGATGGGATCTCACCAGAGTAGAGGAGAGGGGCAGAATCCCCTCCCTCGCCCTGCTGGCCATGCTGCTTTGGGTGCAGCCCAGGACACATTTGGCTTTCTGGGCTGTGAGTGCACATTGCCAGCTCATGTCCAGCCTCTCATCCAGCAGCAGCCCCAAGTCCTTCTCAGGGCTGCTCTCAATCCCTTCTTACCCCAACCTTGACTGATATCAGGGGTTGCCCCAAACCAAGTGTGGCGCTTTGCACTTGGCCTTGTTGACTATTATGAATTTCACACGGACCCACTTCTCGAGCTTGTCCAGGCACTTCAACTGCACCACTCAACTTGGGTGTCTCTGCAAACTTGCTGAGACAGAGGGCAACTGGTAGTGGGGGAGCAACAGGTTAGGGGTTACTTAGAGAAGCTGATAGTAGTGAGATACATGGAGCTGTATGAGATTCATTCAAAGGTGTTTAAATGGCCCACCTGGTATAAGGAGGTTGACTATAATCTGATATAGGAACATACAGGGTTAATGGTTAAAAATCTTTATGTAGGATAGGAAATGCTTGCAAAACAATGTATAAGTGTTTGCCAAGCATTCCTGGGAAGAACAGGAACTCATTCCAGGGAGGAACAGCTATTGATAAGAAGAAGCAAGCGTGACCTGCTTCCCATTTTCTGAACTTCAAACTGGCCAAGACCGACTCTGAGGATTGGAACAAGACCAAGACACCAGGGTGCATGAGCAAGGACTGAAGGTGAAAAGTTCAACTCTGAGGAAGACTTGTTACTTCATCCTAAAGATCACCTGAAGACCACCACTAGGAGGCAATGTGCAGGCACAGCTGTATGGAAATGACAGATAAGCTCATTATAATAAAAAGTGGGGATAGGTAATGAATATGTATAGGTATATTGGGAAATCTAATGCATATGTAAGATTTTAGAGGCTAAATACAGAGAGGAAAAATGCTGATGGTGCACATGCTTTGAGGAGTTATCCCCGTGTGCCTCAACGTTGATTAAACATACCTACTTTACAACTTTCTGATTTGTGGAGTTTTGTCCAGGCTTCAAATCTGCAGAAAGCAGATGAGAGCTGGAGAAATTCCCTGCTAGGTAGAAAAAGTCTGAAGTTATGTTTATCTTCATAAGAAGTAGGAACCAATCTTCATGAGAGGTAGGAACCACCTTGGAAACAATAGGCTGATCAGCCTCACCTCAGTCCTTGGAAAGGTCTTGGAGCACATCTCCTTGCAATCCACTGAGTTTCTTGAAAGACAAGAAGGAACAGGTAGCCTGCAAACCCTGCTTGATTAACATGATTGTGAGTAGGTGTCCTGGGTTGTGGGGATGTAGTAAAACAATGTATTCTCCCCCATCTGCATCAGGCCTGATGAGCTGTTAATGACAGGTCGTTTGCAACAACTGCCCGGTGCACGTTTGGCTCCTGGGACTGCAAGCTGGGGTTAGATAAGATAAGGGGAATCCTGTGGTGAGGTAGGGCCTCTTTTGGCTTCACAAAAGACACAGCTGGGAGAGCTTCCCCCTGAAAGCACCAACAATAATCACACCCATCCTGAGGAGGCCATCTCTGTTAATGGGCCATCATGGACAACGGGCAGCTGTAACGACCCAACCGCCCAGAATCTCCCAGACTATCTTATCTCATCATTCCATTGGGAAATACTCTGCCCTGGGGGAGGGACGTGGACATTCCTGCGGGAATATAATGAAGCCTACCTGGACCCTGGGATACACTCTCCGGCACCAATTCCAGGAGCTGCAGAGGACCATCGCTCTCAGCCTGGGCTGCACCCACCACTCCCACTGGACAGCAACCACTGCTCACCCGGACTGCAGCCTCCCTGCCTCCCCTGTCTCCCCAGCGCCCCTACCCGGGTGTGGCCACAGCTACACCACGGGGGAAACGGGGTGACAGGCGGGGAGTCTGTTACTGCTGTTTGTTGTTGTTATTGTTGCTGTTTATTCTGTTGGGTTATATCCATCCATCTATCTATCTATATTTTTAGTAAAGAACTAAATAAAAGTTCCTTTTCCCATATTCAATCTCAAAAGCCTGATAATTTTCAAAACTACAATAATTCAGGGGAGGGGGAGATTCCTTCCGCTCCGGGAGGGTTTCCGCTTTTCCTTGGCAGATATCTGCCTTTCAAACTAAGACAGTAGGTTACCAGGTGATGATAAATTAAGGGCTGAACTGAAGGGCTTTAATCCAGAGTAGATTTGAGAAGCTTGAGGACTGAGCTAAGAAAAGCCTTAAAAGCTCAACAAAAAGGAGTGCAAAGTTCTGCTCCTGGAGCAAAATAATCCCATAATAACAATAAGAGGAGGGGAAGTAGCTGAATGTAGAGCAGCCTGCTGAAAAGGACCTACAGTGTATGTAGCACCGTGTTACAGTCATACTACATATAGACAAAGATTAAATTGAATCTTTCATCTCTCTTTATAAAGTATAGAAGATTACTGCACATGGCTTTGGTAATTTAAATGTGAAAGGCACTTATCTGGTATCTTGCATTCTTTTACTTCCTGTGAACTTTCCATGTTATTGGACTGGTCAGTAATATTTGAATCAGCTTTAAAAAGTTTACTTTTTACCAAAGTAGTCATCACTTCTAACTTTGCATTTAATATCCACATTAAAAAAAGGGAAATTATTTTAATTTGTGTGTTGAAACATGCCTCTAAAGTTGCAAACTAAAAGGTTTTGAGATTCCAAGGTCAACATATGCATGCTATTCACTAAAAGACTTCATCTTCTGAAAAGGATGTTGGAAGTAGACTAAATCCCAAACTTTGGGAGTGCCTAGGAAAGTATTATTGGTTGAGGCTGCCAGGTATGGTTATAGCAACTAAATAGTATAGACAGTTGAGTTGCCATGCCTGTTCTTTTTACCATGTTACTTAATTTACTAATATAGAGGTAGCAAAAAGGACTGAATAGTCCCACCAAAGAAAATAAATCCCAGTAAGCAACATGGCAAAAGGAAGTGTTAAAAAAAATTTTAAAAGGAAAAAGAAAATCTATAGCCCAGTGCAACATCTGAAATATAAAAGACTTGACATTTATATCTAGAAAATAATTTTTTTTAAAATTTCTGTTTTATGAACCATAAAAGTGGCCTGGCATGATGAAACAGTTTCAGGTCATGACATCATGTGACCCAGACAAATTACACCTAATGGCCTTAAAGAAGAAGCCAAAAGTTCTGTGAACATGATATAGTTTAATGAATTATAGATTAGGAATGAATCTTAGAGTATGGAAAAAAAACTCTAGAAGACATCTGCTCATGTATTTCCAATATTTAGATATGATAAAAAGGGTGAAATGAAACATCACTTCTAAACAACATAGCAGCTAATTCAGGGCCAGCCACAGTGACTTAGCATGTAACTGACCACCATAGAGTGACTGACTGTATACTCACACTTCAACCCTTGCAAGAGGTTCAAAGCACAGTCTTAAAGAGGGCAGATTTAGGGAAAAAAAGACCAACAAAAAAAGGAGCCTTGCGATGCAAAACTTGAAAAGCACACTCTATTCAGCTAGTCAGAGAGAAGCTATGGAAGTTACTTGTCCATAATGGGTGCTTGTAATTCCCAGTGTAGGAAACAGAGAAATATTTCAGCCCTACAGAAAACAGCATGAGATAGCTCAGTTGCTAGAAGTTGAAATCAGGCCACTTCCCTGAGGAGGAAAATTAAACATTGGAACCATTCATCAGAAGAGGTGGGGGAATGTTAAGCTCTTGCAGAGATATTGCATTTCATTTTAAAAGCCAGCCATTGATCCATCTCCTGGGAGCAATCTGTAGTCAGTGTTCTGTGCAGGCTTGCTCTGTTCACCAGGAGGTCCCGTGGCACCACTTGAGTTTCTCCGTGCTGAGCTGCCCTGGCATACTGACATGACACATCAGAGTGGGTCAGAGTCCTCAGTGCACGTCCTCTCATGCCCTGTGCCCAGATCTTGGCCGGGAGCACACCGTGGGCCAGTGTCTCTGGAGATACCGCAGCAAGTTGAGCCCCGCCCTGGGGCTCTACGCACTGCTAGTGTGAGCCCTGCAGGAGGAATAATTCCAGCCTGCTCCAAACTCTTCCTCTGGAGTCATTATAGGCTTGTTTTGAATTTCCTCCTATGACTGTCATTCACATTAGTCTTTGAACAAAAGGACTTCTCAGATTGAGAACCTCACCCTTATCTACTACATGGCCAAAAGATAACTGCCCAAGCTGTATGTTAAAAACAAGTGATCCCTTCTCCCCCACACTGACAGAATGCTTTTGCAGAGTTTTCATGACTGACTGTTGGAAGGCATCTGAAAATACTCCTCCTGGAGCTGTGAAAAGAATTAAAACTGACACTTTAAAGATTATTAAGAAGATTAGACAACAATAAAAAGGGATAATTAGAAATAAATTAAAGAGCTTGTTGTTATGAAATGTAATTCCCAAATCCAGTTCTCTTTCCTCTCTTCTGAACTAATAAATATTTTCAGGCTGTCCAAACCAATGCTTCCTACCAGGTCCCAGCACATTGT
The DNA here is from genome assembly GCA_013400975.1 of Atrichornis clamosus. NCBI lineage: Eukaryota > Metazoa > Chordata > Aves > Passeriformes > Menuridae > Atrichornis > Atrichornis clamosus. The sequence goes on from WBMZ01005593.1 coordinate 50,242, forward strand.
GGCTTTGCTGGGACATTATTGGCACCATTAGCAATCTGCTGGTCAAAGTTCCTGGTGAAGTGGTTTTGGCAAAACTAGAGGTTGATAACATGGATTTACTGACATTGCATGCACTGAAGGCCAGCTGACACACATAGTTCGGTTCTCTCCACAAATCCAGGAGCTGGACACACCTGAGCTACACTGGGATGGATCTACAGCACATACAGATTTCTGAGCTGGTGCTGGAACACTGGTGTTCTGCCCAACCATGCCGGGGCTGATGCTGAGAAATGAATGGTGAGGAAAATAGTGCTTAGGTCTGTGCTCTAGCCTGTTTAAAGAAATAAATGCATGTATAGTTGTAGGCAGGGTATCTCAGCAGCAAAACACTAAGAGCATCAACACAGCTCTGCTAAAAAACAGTGCTGTGAAAATATCCCATGTGCCTTTGGACTTGAATTCTCTGGTTTCAAGTAAAGGACCAAACTTGAAATGTTATTCTGTACAGCAGCCTTATTATGAGGGAAATATGTGGCGTGAACATAATGTTAGTGCTACCCAAGTGTTCCTTTTACTTTAGTCTTCCATTCTGTAAGTGCTTATATACTAATATAACAACATAAAATACATGAGAAACGGCTTAAGAGCCTGACTGGTAAAAGAGTATCAATACACCAATTTTTGATAGTAGATCAAGCCCAGAAAAAGAAAAGGAACAGAAGGCTAAGCAGAGATTTCAGAAGAATAGAGTCCATGCTGTCATATAAAAAACCAGAAGTTAAATACGACTTTGGTTTATGTGCTTTACAAAAAAAATAATTTCTGTGATTCTGGAAATCTGGGATGTCCAAACAATTACATGCCTAAATGAGCAGAAAAAGGATAAAGGTTTCAACCAAAATAAAGTGTAAGCAGACTCTGAACAAGGAGATGTGAGCTCATTTCCTGTGGCTCAGAAATCACAAAATAAAAGCAGCACATATTAATGTCTCTGCAGTTATTTCTGTCTACCATCCCCAAAGACTAATCAGCCTATGAATACTTCACATGCTCATCCCAGACAAAGATATACTTTATCAAGTATGATAAATATGAAAATCAACTTGAGATGGTGTGGTAGTTTAACACCAGCTGGAAATTAAACTCCAAATAAGCTACTCCCATTTCCCCCTGCCCCTTCCAATAGGAGAGGCACAAAGGCAGTAACTGTGGATTAAGATAACAATTTACTGAAAACAAGCAGGAAATTAGAAATTCACAGTAAACAGCATTAATATTAATAACAAAAGTATATAAAAAGAGAAGGTGCTTTACACAGAAAAGGCGTTCACCATCTCGACTTGGTACTGTGTGGCTGCTGGAACAAAGGTGGGATGGTGGACGCTCCCTGTGGGTTGAGTCCACATGGCACCCGGGACAAAGACAAGGTGGTGGCCGTTCCCACACAGCGCCACCCGGGACGTCTCAGACGCTGGGCTGAGAAGATGGCAGGCACTCCCCACAGCCAGTTCTCCAGTCCTTAAGCCTGAGACAATGAAAAACTGTGACAGACAATCCCCCAAAAAGCTGGGTCATCTGCACTGTGCCACCTGTTGTTTTGCAGACCGCTGTACTCTGCTGGTTCAATTCCATACGGTGCCACCACTCCACACTGCTCCACCCCACTCCACCCTGCTCTGCTCAGCTCCTTTTGGCTTGGCTGGGCTGGGCTGGGGCTCCATTCTGCCAGCTCTGTCACCCGTGGATATCTCCCACACCAGAGCTACTTTTCAGCATCACATCATGGAGCTGCATCTTGGAGGAGTGTCAAGGGGACAGGCAGTGACAGAGGATGGGGTCCACAGAGCTGATCCTGACAACCTCCCCAGTGCAGACAGGGAGGCAACGTGTCACACTTCCAGCAGTGCACACACCATTTCTTTGCCCCCAAACCACCCTCTGCTGAGGTGGCCAGTATAGAACAGCACCCTGACCACGCTCACATGGCGCTAAGACACGCTCCCTCTCTGCAGCCAGGACAGGTGGGTGTCTAGGCAGGAATTCAGTCAAAGGTGGAGATATCTAAATTAACAGGTGTCCATAGGCACATCAAGTGTCTCATTCCTCATTAGGGTCAATGGAGGTACAGTTGTAGAGAAAGCAGCTCATCCTTCAGCAGTGACCTACCATGAAATTCAGCTGCCTACATATTGATGTCAAACATCGTTTCAGTTGGGGTATGGTGCAATATCTGGTTTCCAGTTGCCTTTCCAGAGGGATATAAGTCTCATGTAATCTATGTGCCTCGTTAGGTATCTTGCACTTCCCAGTGAATCTGAACTGGCACTAGGGGACTACACAGATGCAGCTGAATCCTGCCTATAGAGCTTGTTCAACTAACTCACTCTATTGGCTGCAAAGGAAACTTCAACATATACAGAACACCTAGATACCTAAATGGGAGTCTTGAACAGAATCCTGCCTCCAAAAGCTGTTGCAGAAACTCTGTACATTATAAGAAGCATGTGATGTACAACAGACTCTTTGCTATTAGCTGGGTAGATTAATTGTAAAATTAGATTCTTTCAGTAGAAAGATTAAGACTAAGTGAGATGCAATTGCATAGATAAATAGTCTTAGTTGTGATATATTCCATGTTTTATTTTAGGTGTTAGATGCTTCAGAAGCTTTTAGATTAAATAGAGCTGATGCAGAACAAAGTAGGATAACTCATGTGGGAGAAATCTCAGAATTCTATAGGCTCAACTTCTGCAGGGTCAACTGGGGTATGAGCAGGCTGCTCATTCCCTTATTTCAGCCAGGTCTTGAAAATCTCCAGGGATGGAGACTGCTCGACCTTTTTGGGCAATTTGTTCCAAATGAAATAGAACTCCAAGCAGAACTCTCATACTTTGTGTTCACCCTTGAGGCTGTTATGTAGAGCTTAATTTTCAGAAACATGTAGGCATTGCATGCAGTCCTGAAGAGGCTGAGTAGGAGGAAGAAAAGGATTTAACCAGATGTCCATAAAAATTGGCAAATTATGAGCAGTTGTGCAGTAAGTATCATTAATAAGATCACTCTGGATGCTATGTTCCTGTTTCAGGACAGGAGGTGAGAACAACCTCACAACAGATCAAGTTATGGACGGTGGTCAGTACACAAAACTGGACTCCACCTTTGCCCCGTTGTTAGGACTGGATGGTGTCCACTCAGCTGCTCTCAAGAAATTAGGTTACAGATACAGAAAAGTAATATAGGGTTAGAAGAGTGAGAGAAAGAGGAAACTAAATCCAAAAGATCTTATCAAACCAAGATGACTCTCTAGAGCCAACTCTCACAATCCATTTAGCAAAGAAGGTACTATACCATAGCTGAGGAACATAAGTGAGTTTACAGTGATGTCCTCTATAATGGGAATCTTTGATCATCTGCAGGTGTATTAGAGCTTTTCTATTCGTAGTAGGTTTCATTAGAGATATTTCAGGTGTGTTTTCAACAAGGATAGTGACACCTGACCACTGCCAAAAGGCTTTCTGATAGAGGAACTGGTAGTTCCTATCTCACCATGTATCAGTCATGTTTAAATTTGTTAATTTCTAAGATCAGAGAAGTATATGCATAAAAGCCCCCCGTACCAAGAAATTATACTCACATGCATCAAAGTAATTCAGCCAGTTAATGGATTGTGGAGATGAGGAGCTTTAGAAATAATTAGTTAATTTAGTTAATAATTTAGTTAATAATTTAGAAATAATTTAGTCAGTTTGAGAAATAAATTTTATACTGGAAAGTTTAATTAAAAATTAAGAAACTTGTCCAACCCTTGTGTCTCTTGGCTCTGATTTAGCTAGGTTTGCTATACAACCTTTCTTTTATGACAGCAAATTACATTCTGTCTGTGAACTATGGAAACTTTTCCCACTTCAGCTGTGGAGACAGAAGCAAGGTCATCATCCCCATTTCTAATGGCTGGGTGTCAAAGGAACATGGAAAACATAAAACCCTCCAGGTCGTGTTCCTTTCTCATCTGCTACAACACCTTAAAAAATAAAGGAATTTTTTATTTGAAAAGTTGAGTAAACTTTTGCATAGAGCATGAAATTTGTCAACATTTAGAATACTTTTCTTCTTACGCCATTAAAATCATTCACAAGGCTCTCAATTCATTAAATCTGATCTTACCACTTGCCAAGTAAGCTACAAACATTCAGATCAATAAGGAATCAGCAGCTATTAGTTCTTAGAGTAGTAATTATCATTCATACTATAATTTCCAACAGGAAGAATATTGTTGCTGCTTACCATCTGGGATCATATGAAGTGATACAGTACTTTGCTGCAGGCAATACTGATTCAGTACACTAGAGTTTCTTTAAAGCTGTCAATCTGCAGGGCACAGAAAACACACAACTAATTGAGATACAAGCAAGCATTGATTTTGGATATTAGTCCTTGAATTCATATCTTGTTAGCTGAAGTAAATGAGGAAGATCAAAGAGAGAAAAGGGGGATAAGAGCTAGGGATAATAATAATATTATAAATAGCATATTTTAAAGTTAAGTTTACTATTACTGTATGAAAACGACAGCTGGTAAATACAATCAGCCCACAACACAAAATGAGTGTGGAATGGGAAACTGTTCCTCCAAGAGCTGCAGCATCTGTTTTCTCATCATCCGCTCTCAACTACCGGCCAGAAAAGAGAGGTGTTGCAGTTTGCTTTCTATTGCTTTAACTCTTCTGGCATTGTAGAGGTTTGTGTACTCCTACAACTCCAGCAATGAGGGTCTCCATATAGATGCTGTACTTACTTTTATCACCTTCTGGTTGCATTTTAGTGTACCCAGACCAGGCCTTAGCGCCCAACAGAGGTGACTGGTAGGAAGAGGGATTAGGTGAAACAACCTGACTCATATGAGAGATTAAAATACAAATAAATTAAAAAATGCTCACCAGGTCTTCCAACAAAAGAATAAGGGCAATCAAATAAAACTGCAGGGTGGCTGGTCCCCCTGAAAAAGAAGGTAGTTCTCAGTGCAGGTGAAGCTGTGAAAGTCCCTGCATGAAAGAGATGAAAAGATGCAAATGCCACATTTCATATAGCTCTAAATAAAGCTGTTAGAATGTACGAGGAAGAGAGATTCAGTTCATTAAATATATATCCACCTCTTCATCACAAAATTCTTAATCTGAAGGGTGCTGAACGTTCAAAGTGTTTCCTGATGTCCTGCTAATCTGGATATTTCCCAGTGGCCATTAATGGCACCATGATGCGGAAGCAGATGAACTTGTGTAGTCAACCCTTCTGTTCTCCCTGCCTGTATTTCCCTCATGTTAAAAATTTTCAACAGCCTTCAAATTCCCTCTTTAATACTCAGATAGCTGATCCCTGATAAGTAGCAGATGATGAAGAACAAATACACCTCTTGATTCTAATTTTCCGCTGTAGGTGCCAATAGGAGACAGAATATAGCCCAGCATTTCTCCCATAAGAATAAGCTAAAGAAAATGAACACTCTGACCAGATACATTCTCCTGAAAGCAGTGAGCTTCAATACTTGTGTGAATACTGATGAACACTGAAAAGACTTTCAGATGATTCTTCCTGTGGAAAATATCCTGGGGTCTTGTATGGGAATGAAAACAAAGACATCATGGAAATCATAACTGCATGCACCTAAGTGAAAAACAATGAATTTCAAGAAAGTTTAGCTATTTAAACACCTGCACTGCACTCGCAAATATATTTGAATGAAATTTTCAAATATTTTACTGAATATTTTCAGTAAGGATTTCAGAATCATATCATGGAGACAGGTAAACCTTAGCACACACTCTATCAAACAGCAATTGAGATGTATTTTGTAAACTCAATCAAATCTAACAAATGCAAAAAATCCCAGGTGGAAAAATAGATATTTATGCAAATGTTCTAAAATAAGATGATTTTGCACAAAACGCAACAGATATAACTATGGTTTTAAAAATACAGTACCCCACTGAAAAAATCTTTATACTTGGTAATTCTGTTTCAGTAAATTGGAACATTTTGAGCATATGATTTGTTATATGTGAGATCCTACTGCATGAATTTAAAGGTCATGGCATCATCAGGAAAGTGATTTCTCAGCATGTGTCCTCTGCCCTTGACTTTATTTTGATTTGTTCATTCTTAACATATCTGTTTATCAGTTTGGCATCCTTGCTGGCTATAGCATGCATTTTTACAGCAAACATTACAAGTCAAAGGATAATTCTTTGGAAGCAGAAATCTGAAAATTTGAAAGATTTACTGACTAAGGAAAAAGAATCACTAAATATAAATTAAATGTATCTGGCTCTTACTATTTAAATGTGTCTGCACATATTTAGCTGTGGGTTGAATCTGGCTGGAATATTTAATTTGGCCAAGACTAAGTTTTCATAACTCTCTCCTTCATAGAAATGTGTGAGAGTTGTATTTATATAGATAGATTTAATCTTCTGATCCAACAAGTAAAATGGCAATTTTGAGAAAGAAAGCGGCTATTTGCTCAAAACATAAGAGCATCTTAGTCTGTTGTGCACCTGTACTTCTAAGGATACTGATATTAAAAGTGCATAATGTAACTTGCAAAAATGTCAACCTATGTAGCATGTAAGTCAAAAACCAACAAAAGTTTATGATATTTGCAGCAGTCTTGGAGAAAAAAGCAAATGACTATACAACAAAACTGTATAGTCCTATTTTTAATAACAAGCCTTTTTTATTCTGTAGATACTGGTGGGCTGAAAACTTTAAAGCAAGACCTCTACTTACATTTTTTTTGTGAATAAATCAAGAGAGCTAGTTAAATCTCTGCTACTCCTTTTGTAATTATATATTTTGGAATAAAAAGTGTACTAGAGTGGTACTTCCCACGTCTTTTATAAGTTGCTGTGAAGAGGTCTTATTGTTATAAATTGATATAAATTTTAATGGTTACAGAGGGAAGAAATTTGTGTGGTGTTTTCTGCAATTGTGGGAGAAAAACAAAACTTAACAATGGCTTTCACCTGGATACTTTCATTCTGCAAATGTTTCAGTGCAATGGGAAGGAAAAGCATATAGACAGAAACAGTTCTTAAAATTACACAGGTCCTTATATCCCTATTTAATTTGGGAACTACATTTTGACTCTGTGTACAGAATGCGTGATATGAAGATTGATAATAAACAAAGTATTCTAAACTGAACTGTTATACAAAATGAACTAGGCAGTAGGTGGTAACATTCCTTTTCCTGCCTCTGTCGGAGTTTAATGTTAGAAGTCATGTATTGCATCTTACTAAGACATCAGGAAACTGCAGACATGCTCCTAGGCTTGCAGGAAAACTTTGTGCAATTTGGATTAGTTTACCAAAGACTTTAAGTGGAAAGAACTGCAGATGCTCTGTGGTCTTTTCTAAAGCTCTGTGAAAGTTTCAAAATGAAGGCTCTGCTAAGCAAGAAAAAATGATGAAAGATGAACAATCAGTTATTTGTATAAGGAATGGACAGTATTTGTAGGTAGAAAGTGTGCATGAAGAAGTGAGCAGGAAGACTACCATAAAAGTGCGAGATGAACTCATGATATACTGATTAGATTGATAAACTGTCATGCAAAGAATGAAAAAAGGATGTTGATGGTCAGGAGACATTTGCATAACTACTACATCAGGCAGGAAGAAATCCACTACTGCTTTGTACTGCACTACAACACTAAAATAAACTTCATAAAATGAAAAATATAATCTCTTTGAGGGAGAGAATTCGCTCAGTTTGATCTCTAAGGTCCCTTCCAACCCAAACCATTCTATGATTGTATGATTCTTTGAAAGACTGGAAAGGAGGGGGTAAAGTGAGAGAAGTGAGAAGTGACAGAACGTATTTCAGGGCCTGACTCCATCTCTATATTTGAGTTTCTGTGTGACCTTGAATGAGGTATCCAGGGCCAAATGTACTTAGTTTGCTTTATTCACTGTTTACATTAAAATGGGTCTTTCCCCTTCGAATAAGGTAATGAGAATTTATTTCCCCCTTTTCAAGCATGAATTTCTTGTGTCTAAATAATTTTTTATTTTCTATTAGCTCCATTATCTTAAGTGAGTTATTTAAAATGTAAACCTAGCTGCTGCTATACCGGGCAAAATGGAGCTCTCTACATTGCAGAATTTCATGCACAAAAATGATGGCAGAAATGGCAGTCTGACTCAGGGAGATACAGCAGGGCTAATTCATTGGAGCCTTTAAAATGCAGTTTAGAAATGAGAAAAACCTGTGGGATCTGGTTTTAGGTAGATACAGTAATAGTCTTTTTGCCTCCTAGATGGAGCTAAAGCACTCCTGTGTCTTGGCTTGTGGGATGAAGGAAAGCAAGCAACATGACAAGCATAATTGCCTTCTCTTGCATTTCATGATTAGTATTACCTACAATTTTATACGTTCCTAAAGAACACGTTTTACAGAATAACAATGAAAAAGCTTGGTGTCTGTTTTGCAAGGACAATCTTTTGTGAGGGTAAATCAGGATAAAGTTTACAGAGCTGTTTTCTGCTTCTCTGCAGGCAGACACAGTGCTGTTTGCAAATACGTGCCTCAGCAAGCACTCCCAGGTACCAGTTCAGCTTCCTGGAAGATTAATGTTCCATTTTTTCCCCCCTAGTCCTCATGAAGGATAGATAAAGGACTTCAGCCTCCAGGGCAGTATTTATAAAGGAAGAAATGCCACAGTGTTGAAAGAGAGGAATTTGAAAATAGAACCTGTGAAACAAGGTACCATCGTGAGCTGAGTATAGACAAAAAAGCAAAGCAAACCTTGCAGCTTTATTTACATGTGAACAAACACGATTCTAACAAAACCTAGCAAAAAGCCCAAAGGAACAAATGCAACAGTGCCATTCAAATGTATATGTTCTGTTTCTGTTAGGAAAAGGATATTCCTCTTTCAGAGCTTTAGTGAAACTCAAGTCAAGTCATAAGCACATACTTCAGTCTGTGTCTGTCTATTCAATTCAGTACCAATCACTGAGCCATTTAATTTTCACAGCCTCATTTGTCATGAGTATCAGCGATTCAGTCCACTCCACTTGTCCACATTTGGGGTGAAGAGATCAAAAGAAGAAATGGAGGAGGCATATCAAAACAACCACGGGGTGAAAGTAGAAAGGAAAGAGCCCAAAACTCTTCATTCACACTGTACAGAAATACAGAAGACTTACAACAGATGTGACCAAAGTCTAAGAACATTAAAAAAATAAAAACACTCTACCTAAAGAAGAGGTTTTAGGTTTAAAAAGATGAAGAGGATAAAGAGGTGGCTGGTGCACCTGTTGCAGCTCAGTGTCAACTAGTACCTAAGAAAAAGATCCTGGCTATCTGGAGGATAAGGTAGGTAGTGAAACTGCTATAGCAAGTTGGCAAAACAGAGTTGTAGCAGAAAAGAAGGTCAGATTCTTTCCTCTGGCTTACTGGGTTTCTGACTATGCTTTTGGACTCTTGAAACAAACAGATCTGAAATGCAGCCAAAGAGGTGCTGCTGGTTCTTTATGTCTGGCATCTGGCCTGTCTGCATTGCTTATGATTTTAATGGCATTAATTTATTGCAATATCTTATGAGATTTTAAATTATTTAATTTGATGCTTGAGATGATTTTTAATTATTTAATTTGTGTTGTTGCATATAATAATCTCTGACACTCATCCTACAATGACTTCCTTATTGGTGTGCTTCTTTTCTACTGTGGACTTGCATAAAGGGTCTATGTATAGGACAAGGAATTTTCTCACTTCTTTTAATTAAACAATAATGATAAAAACCATACTTTAAATTTTTTCTGTATCTTACTCTCAATCTGTCTGGAAACCATTGAAAAATAAGTTATTTTAATATTTTCAGAGCACTAATTATCACTAGAATCCTCAACCCTGCTCTTTTGGAGTAACGTACTCCACACAGTATGTTTGTTAAGCTAATACATCTACTTTAAAACCTGACCAGATATCTGAAGACTGAGGCCACAAGTCATAGCATTTCCCTGTAAGAATCATACCTCTTGTCCAGGCCTCCTAGTTGAATGTTGTTATGCTGTAAAACAGGATCATGTGAAATTCAGGCTCCCCTTCACTATTTCAATATATTTACTTCTCCAGGCATGCCTAAGTATTGCAAATACACAATACTGGCTAACAGCAACATTCCATAGCAACTCCCCAGTTTATATACTGTGGAATCCTCTGAAAAGTTACTTGGCATAAACGAAAATATTCCATGCTCTATAAAACATGTTAATGTTTTGTAATTGTGTATTCTATGTTTTGGCATGGGACAGAGTATAAAGCAGTATAAAATAAGGAGCACTACATAAGTATTTAAAGAATATGTGCATAGGCCACATCTCGTCATTCTCCTCTGGCAGGCAAGATCATTACTGGAGTCTTGGCCAGGTTCACAAACACAGCAAATGCAGTTCATACCATCTCACAGATCTGGTAACAGAGCTGAGAAAAGCTCTTCTAAGTTGTACCCTCATGTTTACATCACCCAAATGATTTGTGCTTATGTTTGCCCAGATGTGCCCGAAGGATTAAAACTGCATTAGTGCATTGTATTCATTGGCATTCAAACAATTTACAAAAAGAGATATTTTGTCCCTGTGCATTGACAGAGCTGCCATGGAATCAGTTTGAACTCAGGAGTGTCACAGCAGGTTGAAGGCTTAGCTAAGAAACCAAGCCCATAGTCCAATCTATCGCTGAGCACAGCTGAAAATGAATGTTAATTAAACTGCAATTACTTCATAACAAGGCTTGCATGTCAATTGATGATAGAAGGGAACAACATGAAACTGATGTCCTGACTATCCAGCCATACTGTCCCAAGGATACAGAGCCAACTGGCTTTGGGATTACTGCAGCCTCTGTGAACTGAAGCATCAAAATCATAATGGAGGCAAAAGTAAGAAGGTGTTCAGAATCTTTTCTCCATAACTTTTATTTGAACTGAAGCTGTAACAAATTGACATTTAAATAAAACACCTGTTCTCATAGTGAAAGGGATTCCTCCTGTGCTATTAGGTAGCTGTTAGGCATCACTCAGTTTAGCTGGACCTGGAAAAAGGAAAGCGTGATCCATGGGGAAGCCGGAGAGGTATGAGAAACAGAGAAAATAGACAGATTGCAGGGAATGAGACCACTGGGAATACTGGTTCTGTAGATTAAAATGCTGCACAATTTTATGAGCTACAAACCACTTTGGAACACAGATATGCCCAAGGAAGATAGAGATCAGAAAATTAAGTTTTAGAAAAGTAAATAACACTTTTACAGTCTCAGGAATGATGCTCAGAACACTGTAACAGTGCTAAAAATGTTTATTGGGAGAGATGATAGAGGGATAATTGTGTGGCTGTTTTGCCTTATCTTTTAAAACTAAAACCAAGAATCAGGAGAGACAGTAGATATGCTGCAGGGTTGGGCAACCTGGTATCCACATTGAAAATCAAGGAGAAAAACTTAATAAATAAGAGGCTTATTTTTTGAGATATATTAGTCTAGCTCCTAGGACAGTCTGTTGAGAGAGAGTGAGCTTTGCCTCCAAATATTAAAGAGAATTGATAGGAAAAGGTCAAAACCATGGTCAAAATTATGATGCTGAAGAAACACAGAGAAAATTTATAAGGTCAAATGTGAAAAGAATCCAGAACTAGAAGACAACAAAATTATGTTGTATCCAAGGGAAAAAAAAATGTTTTAGGTCAATGTGAAAATATTTTCAGAATTTTTTTTTGGCCCTTTCAATTTTTATTTTTTTCTTCTTAATAAAAGAGGGATTTTCTAACTGTTACAGTCACAGAGGGGAGTTACACTCTGACAGAAGTACCCATGACTGTGCTTTTTGGAATAGGACAGTTCCACCAGTTCACAGCAAAGACAGACAACTTAGTCACAATTTACTAAAGGAGAAAAGAAGAAATCTTATATAACCTTTGCTGAATACAAGAACATGAATATGAAGCCTAATTTTATACTTCATAAGACACTGTGAAAGGCATTAATTAATACACTGTATTATATTTGCACCTTTGATGAGCAGTTCCATGCAACACTAAAGAAGATGTGGTACTACACAAAGCAGAATAGTTCAAACTGTAGAGTTGGCGAGAACGTACAATACAATAATCACATGAAGTTGTTTTCTTCTGTCAGCAAAGTGGTGCACTATGGGTGGAAGAGTGCACCTTTAAGAGGATGCAGACAGTAATACTATCAGATTTAAGAGGTGGCAACATTTAATGGATGTATATTTCATGCCTAGAGATAACACAATGCCTGAAAGGAAACAGACAAACACCTTGTATTTTGTCAAGAACACCCATACAGTGAAAAATGCAAGGTGTGTGAAGAACATTTTGGTCACTCATAGAAGCAAACTTTTCAGACTTGAGAAATCACAACCTGTTTTTTAGAAAAGGTTGTGATAGACCTCTATAGTTTTAAGGTCAAGAACTACAAGGTCACAATTATCAGCCTCTGAGAGCTAAATCATGCCGGCAAGAATTGTGATAAGTACTGACAGCTGATTCTCCAAGTTGTAACATGCTGTTGTTTAGCACATGAACTAATGCATCACAGTACATGACACCATATTCAAATGTACTTAGTACCAAACTGGAATTACAAAACAACTTATGACCCCCCTGGGTTGCCTATCAGCATCAGTGGTCCAAGCTATAGATTGGTGTTCTGAAATGTATATGAAACTTGTTGGCCGCTTTCAAGTTCCCAAGGTGCAACAAGTTCTAGGTAGGCTTGATCCTGGGAAGTAAGAAAATGATGCAGACTGCAATTAAAAAAAAAAAAAAACAAAACCAGGAAAGGTGTAGAAGGACTGGATTCTGGAGGAAAGAATACAAAATGTGGAAGGGAAGAGACTGCAAGTGCCACTATGACACCAATATGAGTACTCAGGGCTGATGAGAACTTACCTGCATCCACACCTTAATTTGGTTTTACAAGCACTGACTCTTCTGATGTTACTATTCCCTGTGCAGCACACAAAACAGGAAAACACTGCCCACGTACAGACAGACAAGAAAGTCCAAATAGGATACACAGATCTGAGGTCTGGCCCTGATAGGAAAAAAGAACTGGATGTGGAAAAACTCATCTTCTTCATTGAGGTGGAAGACAATGGCTTCTGAGGTACAGATATGAGATAAGACAATGGCTTCACAATAAATACAACAGTGATACAGCTCAAATGGTAACATTTTCAGAAGTGTCTTAGTGAATATAAGATATAAAAAGTCCCAGATTAGCCCCAAGTGTTTGCTATATAAATACAATGTATGTGGGGCAGCAGGGATGTACCAATGATATGTCAAAATTTTCTATAGCATTTGCCCCACCCTGCATCCTACCAAGTAAATATATTTCTGTAAGGCTGTTGCATACTGCCTTCATGCATCTGTCACTCTTCCAGTCCTGGAGCTGGCTTAACCTTTTCTAGTCTGAATGCTTCAATGTACTTACACAAGCAGGCACTTAACTCACTTTCAGGACAAACTTTGTATTTTCAAAATCATTGTATTTTTCCCTTAAGAATTATTGGGACAGACTTTCTCATACCTATGTCATGTAAGAACAACAAAAAATTGTATCTGAGTGAGTAATAAATGTACCTATTTTTTACAAGAAAATTATATTCTGTTATCATGAAAGATGATATATCATTCTCCTCTGTCAATTCATTATTGAGAAAGAACCTTATTCTTATGTATTGCCCAATGCAGACATTAGATTTTGGAACACATTTAATGGAAAATATAATAGTAGACTACAGTGATCACAATGATTAGAATCATAGAAAAGGTTTTGTAAGCTATCTCCACTCTCTAGGCCACAAAACACTAACCTCACATGAGACTATTTGAGCAAAACCTTCAGGAATCCACAGCAATGTTAGAAGAAATAAATATATATATTAAGATTTTGTAATTCGTGTTAGCTTGCTCATTTTTTAAATTATCTGACAAATGGCTGAACAAACAAGATGTATGTAATTCCAGTGGCACGAACACCTGAGGCAATGGCCTGAAGTTGTGTCAGGGGATGTTTAGGCTGGATATTAGGAAAAGGTTCGTCACCCAGAGGGTGTTTGGGCACTGGAACAGGCTCCCCAGGGAAGGGGTCACAGCACCAACCTGAGAGAGCTCAGGAAGAGTTTGAACAATGCTCTCAGGCACATGGTGTGACTCCTGGGGCTGTGTTGTGCAGGGTCAGGAGCTGAACTTGATGATCCTTGTGGTTCCCTTCCAACTCAAAATATTCTGTGATTCAGTGATTCAGTATAGCAGTAAGCAGACTTTTTTATCCTACAGTATTCACCATTTCAGAGATTTAACTTTAAAAGTCATCTTGATTCTGTTATCAGTAAGATAATAAACGTTATGGCTTCTCTCTTTGTGTTATCCTCATGACACACCTTGGCTTGAGTTTCATGGGCTGATGGGTTAATAAATGAAGAACTATTCAGTGGCTGTGTTGTTTCAGAAATCTTGCTTTTGTATGCACTCTATCTTTCCTTTCTATTGGCAGAGTTGGAATGAGTTATACCAGATAGTACAGCTTTCTCTAAGTTGGGAATAATACAGTTTGGGAATGATTTAATAATTAAGGATGATATTTACACATTCCTTTCTTAGGTAGAACTATGGGTGAACACAGTCAAGAAAATAGCATCTGCTAAGTTCAAGAATATCTGTAGTAGGGACTAAAACTTTTAATATTCATAAAGTAATATGTGTTTTTCTGTGACACAGAAAACAAACACCCTTCTTTAGCAGAGCAGGCTTGTGGGTAGGGAGAGATACACACATGCCAGTGAATTACACTTCTTTCATCTGCAGTAATAAACATGCCTGAGAAGTATTGCAAAGAGGTAACTTAGGTCAGATTTCATACCTCATGACTTAATTGAAGGTCTGTTCTTCATTCTGCTCTAATCTTACATTATTTCCATGGAGTTGCAGGTTTTGAATGCATTTATCCCTGAATGACTTCCACTCCTTTGTTATTAGGCAGGTGTGTGGCATGCAAGACAATCACCCCAGAGAAATTCTGCTTTTCCACTTTGCTCCAGTGAATATGAGCCTTTCTGGACATTTTGTAAGCTGCACTTTTAGGTGAGTCAACAGGGAGTGTGCTTAAGCGGATAGCCATGCCCATAATCAAGAGGCTTGACTTACAGACTTCAGAGTCCTTGTTGGGTGTGCCATCTCTGAGGGGAGCCTAAGAAACTTCAGAGTAGAAGAATAAAAGATGTCATTCTAGTGAAAACCCTTTTAATTTTTAAAACATCTTACTTTCTGCAGACAAACATTTTCTGCAGCTGTGTTGGTGTCATTGCTCTGGGTATTTCTTGATTGTTCCTCTCCTTAGAATTAAATATTTTACACAAAGGAGAGCTCCAGATCCCACTTTCTGTTATGAATACAGAAATCTACTAGGTCGTTTCAGGGTAGATTCAGAGAAGAAATTTTAGAAAAGACTTGAGCAATATCCACTTTAATATAGTTTGCATTCCCTTAAGAGTTTATCTTGCAGACTAGTTAGTTATTAGACTTTACTGATATTTGTAGTTCAGATCTGAACCAGGTGTTCTTAAGAGAAATACTGTGTTTCAATATAAATCAGTGCAGCACTTCATAAAAAAAGATCAAAGCATGTACTGCATGTCTGTTCATAAACATGAAGATGTTATTACAGAGTACACAAAATTTCCCAGATTTAATAACATTAAGATAAAATTAAGACTCCCAGCACACAATGAGTCACATTTTCTCTAGGATTGAGATAGTCACAACTGAGAGAACAGCAGGAGGGTGTCTAGGTTAGCTGTAATTCAGAGAGGAACATTTGAACTAAAAGCTAGATCAGTGGCACTCTGGTGCTCTCTCCCCAGACACCCATACTGGAGGGTGACCAAATTGAAGCAGAAGCTGGTACTGCTGTAAGTAGAAGGAACACAGAGGAAATCCTCAGTTCACCATTTGTAGTCAATTACAGAGGACAAAACAGATGTCTAAGGCCTAAAATTTGTCCATTGGCCCTATTGAGTCCTTTGCAGTGTTGGTAAGACTCAACAGTTGATAGCTCTAAGGCATCTCAGCTTTAGTCCTCTAACACCACCTCTCCACAACACATTTGACAGCTATACCTTGAGAATACTGAGTAGGATTTTAATTGTGAATATTAAATAATTACAACTTCACACAAAATGACAACATTAACAGCAGCAAAAGAATATTTGTGGATTATGGCTGTGAGTAATGACTTCAGTGCGGGTGATCCTGGCTTGCAAAATGGTACAGTAAATCTTCTGTGAGGGACAAACACACATGAGTCTGCTGTCCAATCTGACATCACTGAAATGCAGAAAAATCACTGTGAAGGCCAGTGGATTTGTTCAGATGCAAAACTAGTGGAAGAAGAAGCAGTTTTTTCCAAGTCCTGTGGTAATCATTAATACGCAATATTCACAAACAATGCCTGGCAAACTTTGCACCGTAGCTGTACATTTAAGTATAAAAAACCAGTCTCCACTATTTGTCTTCTTTCCTTCATGCTGCTTGTAAGAGGTTCTGAAGGGTTAACCACACAGTTATGAAGCAAGGAGATGCAGGGAAATGTAGCCAGCTGTTGAATGAAGGACCAAGACATGAGCAGGACAATTACTTGAGGCAGTTTCCTGCCTAAAACAACAGGAAGCCTCATCTACTGGATATGAATTTTTAACAGCAGACCTTTGAAGTGACTTCAAAGACATCAGGTGATTAAAACAGATAGAGGGAGCAAAGGAAGAGGCTGACCCTGTACCACAGGAGAGGCTGGGATGCAGGGAGGAATGGGCTGGGGTTTGCAGACAGGAGTCTGGCCAGCCAACATGCTCTCCAGCTAACACCTTGGACTAACACAGCAGCCTCCCTCAAGCACTGCACTGTCCACAGCTTTCAGGCAACAAGTACATGCTGGGTTGTTTCACAGAGAAATATGTTCTCAACTGCTGATGGTCTCCATCTCCTGAGAGTGAACACCCTGACTTGCCCTGCTCTGAGGCCACGGTGTGAAGGAAGGACCCCAAGGCTCTACTGCTAAAGAATATATATATAGGAGAGGTTGCTCATTTACAGGAATAGCATCTGGGGCTAACTGCAAGTTTTTTCTCAGGGTGTATTGATAAAATGTAAATTAATTTCATTTAACTAACATGTCAATATGTCTGTTTAGTTAAAGGACTGTCTACAGTTTGCAGAGGAAAAGAAAGGACTCATTCATACCGTTCTAGCACAAAGCTATTATTTCCAACACAGAACAACAGTGTAAACTGTAAGTACTTATTTATTATTTGCTCTCACTCATGTTGCTTAATTTTGTACCTGATTGCACAGGAGGATTGTTTGTGGGATGTTTTTCTGGGTGGGAAGGAGGGAGAGTCTGCAATAATTTTGTTGAATGTCTGTGATGTTCTGTGTAGCAACAGCAATTCACTGGTCACAAGCTGAATAACGCCAAAATAAATCAGGAAACACTGAATCTGTTGAAAGAAGACCCCAGAGGAACTTGTACCTACAGAGATAGCTTACGTAGACAGAGTATGCAGACAATCCGAGTTATAAAATGCACAGTGCAGCTTGCACATTAAATCGAATGGTTACAATAAATAAATACTGTGTATCCCTTGAGGATACTCTCTGAAGGAAGAAAGATTGCCACGTGAGAAGAATAGCAGCAGCTCCACGTGCAGCAGAGGTACAACTTCAGGCTTCATGCAGGAAGGGGGAAACTGAGGTTCCCCTCTATCCACCCTGCATAACAGCTTTGTGATTCCTGTGTCTCATGCCAGGAACATGCCCAAAGTTGGGGTGGCAGGCAGGAGTGAGAATGGGGCACACCACTCTGTGCTGCTGCACAGAAGTGCAACTTGCAAAGCTTCAGCGGAGCCACAGTGATGCTGGATGACCATAAAACCATCAGTATTGGAAAATATCCCAAATCACAGGACAACAGAAGCAAGATGGGATCATTTCAAGATGATATTTACAAAATCATTCCAGTCAATCACGTTTGGCTGTTGTTTATGTTTATCCTTTTGTACATGTAGTTTGTTTATGTTTACCCTTTTGTACATGCTTGTTTGAAAGCCAGTGTTCCTTTTTGAACTGGTTGGGCTGGGATTTCCACTTCCAGAATGACTGAATGTAGTGGTCAATTTGCTTTGGAAATGTTTTTCTAAATCTTCTCAAGTGTAAAAATTCACAGAAATAGCTCATGCTGACGGGGCAAAATGAAAATGAGGAACAACAATGAGGAACAAAATTCCCTTTAAAATATTAGGAGCTACTGGCAGAGGCTTGGGGGTTAATTTTATGTCTTCTACCCTCCTTTCTGGGTCGTTAGTCCAGTAGCCGCCATCATCCTGCTCAGTTGTATGGGAATCACCAGCAGCCTGATTTCTCCCTACAGCACACAGGCTTTGCTCTCAGTGCCGTGAGGAGAAACAGACATAGATGCCTGGCATATGTCAGCTCATTTTTCCATCTTGGCACAAAATTGTGAGAAAAAAAAATAAACAGAGTGGAATTAATTCTACAGTTGTTAAATAATACTACCTTAAATACAAACAAACTAAGAATTACCATTTTATTGCCATGGTATATTTCTTAAAGCAAAATCAAACATTCTAATTTAAGACCACCATAGAAATAAATACAATGATTGCAGAACAAGTCATGTACAAGCTTTGTTAATAAAAATCTCAAAAAACCACAGATTTTTATTCAGAGTTGTTCTGCTGCAAGTGCTGCAGAAGATAGATCTAAAGGTATTTAGACAGCACAGTTGTTCCTGTCCTTTTCACAAGTCTGTAAAGTTAGACCTCACCTATTAAAATAAACCTATCTTTAAGTTATAGAAGTAATTTCGCCAAATGATGAAGCAGGACAAACTTCCTCATCACTCGGTCCTGAAGGTTATAATGAGTATAACTCAGAAAATTTTTAAAAGGGACACATTAAGGGGCAATTCAGGATCTCTTACTGGCTAGACAGAAATGAAATGAGACTGCAGCAGCCAGATGTACCATGGGCACAGGGGAAGTACTGTATTTGGTCCCCAGTATGATGCAGACAGGTAAATAGAAGAGGTTTTTGTTTTGTTTTGTTTTGTTCTGTTTTCTTTTCTTTTTGCAGTGTAGTTACTATGTACTGGGAAGAGCAAAAATGGACCAGAAACCAGACCAGCTAAAGTACCTCCAGCATAACACCCATTTTATTCACATTGATCCAAATTATTAAACCTCAAAAGACAGCCCGGTTCTTTTCTGATTAGAAAGCCACTGCAGCCATGTGAGCTGTCAATATTACAGTTTTCTGACCACCTAAATTCTGCTTTAGTCACCTCTAAAGGACCCAGATCTTGCCAGCAGAGAGACAATCATCTCACCTTTTTCACATCTCTGCCTTTAAAGTTTCTCAGTTAAGCTTTCCTGCATTTATTGCATTCAAGGTACCTGGTTTGTCCATCTGTGCCTGATCTGTGTGTGTCCCTGATTGATACAGAAAGTTTGCATGGAGCTGAGGGAGAACCAGTGGCTCCTCTGGACTACCCCTGCAGGAGCACCACTCTTGAAGATGAGCAACCAGGTAGTAAAATAGGCAAGGACAAAAAAAAAGGTGTCTGTTGATTGAGAAATTAAGCCGATGGAAGAAGCAAGCCTGCCTTTTGGTCCTTGAATCAAGTTCTGCTTCTTTACTTTAGATTAGAGGACAAACAAAAGATAAAAAAATGGGGTTGCATGACATGTTTAGAAATCAAATCCTAGCTGGCTAAGTAGGAAACCTGTGTAAGAGCTGCTGAGTCTTAATTTCCCAAGTGCTAGTCCAGTACTTAATTTTAAAATATTGCCAGTCCTGAAAATCAGGACTTGAAACTGCCCTCTCTTAGGTGTAAATCAGTATGGAAATTGCCTCAGTGTTATTTAGATGTAGCAGCTGTGGGCTCTAGCATTAGCTGGAAGTAATGAATACATTACTGACTGCATTTTACAGCAAGCAGAATACATTCATTCACACTACTTCTACTTTATGATTGGCTTGCAGTTTTCCATCTATACGGGGAATACACCTCATGTACAAAAAAAAAAAAAAATCCAAACCAAAACCAAAACCAAAAGGATATTGGAAAATTATGTCTGAAAAACTCTGTCATAAGGTTGCTGTTATCCATACCCTTTTTTCTAGTGAAGATCCCTTTATGCTTGCATCATCACCACACCTATAGCAAATTAATTACATGTTTCCTAGGCATCATTTCCTGTAATTGATTACTAGCTAAGGTAAACCTCAAAGAACACTCCGTTCTTACTTGAAAGTCAGTAAGGAATTACCTGCAAAACCAGGGCTGTTTATTAATGTGCCCTTTATTCTGGGGCATTTTACTACCTTGTCAGACCAAACAAATCAGTATTAAGTATTGATTGATTATTTATTTAATACTATAAATATTACATGTATAAAAATATCATGAGATATAATCAGTTATCATAATAGACTACTGTCACAGTGATACATTGACACTGAACCTCAGGAACTGGGGATGGTTTAAATGCCAGTTTTGTCATCTCTTCAGTGGTTGTGTCTATACTTTTCCCAACACTGAAGTACGGAGATATCTGAGCTGGGTGTGAACTATAGCACTGCAGATACTTTAACAATCTAATTATACATGCAAAATTGACTGCAGCTTGTATATTTCTGTGGAGTATCATTATGCATTAATGCTGTTGCTATGCTGGACCCATATGCATGGGTAGCAGTGCGAGAAGAGAAGAAATTTCAGGAAAGGGGGGAAAACTGAAGACCAGGTCTTTTATCATGACTCTGTGTATGAAATTTTCATCAGACAAGGAACACCACAGACTGACCTGCTTGAGACTTCTCAGAAGTGCTTACAGGAATAGAGCTATTAACTCACTGTACTGATGAGGTCAGATTCCTGCTTCTTATGATTTTGTGTCACTTTGTGTGCTTTCCAATGGAGAAGTGACAAACCACACTACTGGCTCCTGCTTGGCCTCCTCAGTGCTTCTCCCTGCCACAACAGTCTGCTTCCACATGAAAAGGGACATATAAAATATTGATAGGCGAGACTTTTATGCTTTTTCCCCTTTTGTGATATTCAGGAAGATGTTTCAGTTTCTCAAACAGCCTCCCTACCAGTAACAGCAATCTCATTGAAGCCTGGCATGGTCACTCATCAGCATCAGGAGAAAAGGTTTTGGGACTTAATTTTCTTTCTATTTAACCTGACAGTGCATGAGTTAGAGCAGGATACAGGTCTTCTACCTCTAGGTTTGAGCTTCATATTCAAAATAAACAAATAAAAACGATTATAGGGAGGATAGGGGATACCTATAGAGCATTTGGACAGGACTCCATGCAGTTGCTGGGAAATACTAAAAATGACAGGAGAGGCTCCTCCTACATTGTGTGCTGAGCACCTGCTGGGACAGTCTCTGCCTCACCTCAGCGCTGCTCAGTGCGGGCAAACTCGGCATTCTGCTCACAAAAATAACAGAGGGGTGTAGTTTTTGTAGTTTTTGAGATTCATGTTTAACAACTAAAGGCACAGGTGGTGTCTTCTGTGTGAAATGCTAGCCTGGGCATTACAAGACTTTTAGTTGCCACCTTGTTTTGTTTGTCTCTTTGAAGCACTGCTAATTTGGTTTGCTGCTGGCATGAAATTAAAATATTCCAGTGTACATTTTGGCTGCCTGAAGCAAATGGAGGGACTAATATCTCTTTCTTCCATGTGATCCTTTTTCGCATTTAATTAAGAGATTTATAGACGTGCACACAAGTATTATGATATAAATGCATTAACCCACATTTCTTCTCACATTAAAAATATTTTAAAGTGTTCAATGGCATAATGGCTCTTGTTTTTCAATAAGATGAAGATAGTATTTCATTATTTGTGAAGGAACATGCTAAAATATGCTTAATGATATACTTCCTGAAACTTGAGGTAGATAAAATTTGCAAAGTCATGTCTCTTGTGTTACTGTAATTTTGAAACTCAAGGCACTCATTGTAATAGAGGGAGTTATTTAAAATTCAAAGGAAGAGGATCTATTAATTAATAAAAGATTTTTGGTCTTGGGAATTGAAAAATTTAAAGTAAAAAAATTAGGATTTTTTTATAAGAAAAGGAAACATACAATACTGCTTGCTCAAGGAAATGCAGATAAAGTAAATGTTTGAATTCAAATTATCAACTATAAATTTCATTTATTATTAATCTCTTGAGGTCATGAGATTAATATTGCTATAAACAATTGATCTGAAAAATAATCCAAACAAATTACCAGCTTGTTGACTGAATACAATAGTGACTATTAACCTAAAGATTATAGACTGTAAATTTTTATCTACTCAGAAAGTAATCTTTTTTGAATTATAGATCACTGTTGAATATACTTGTCTTTAGAGCTGATCAAGCTGGAAATAGACTCATGTGAGAACGTATGCATATATATATAGATAACCCTCAAAATATTAACTCTGTAAGAAGTAATACTCCTCAGGAAAAATATATTCTCATATAGATAATGCTTTTCACAGAGGGGTGAAAGAAATAATATGACAAAAGCAGGGTTAAACACAAGTCTGTGAAAAGTGGGTTTGAGAAGTTGTGTAAGAGGTGCAACTTGAGCCCACAGGTTTTCAGCAGAGAGATAAAATCAATAGACAGTGCAGAAGTCCTGTTAGGAAAAAAGTATGAGCAATTATGAGACACAAAGGTGCCTTCTGGTTTGCTCTTATTTTCATTGCTTTTTTTCCTTCTGGCCATATTTGTGAGGTGGGTGGGGGAAAAAAGAGGACAAAAATGCTTCAGGCAAAACCTTCATTCTGTTTATAATCTCCTAAAGGTTCAACACTTTTTTGTTTGAGAAGCTTTATTGCTTTAGGTCTGCACATTGTGTATGAAAAAAAAGATAGCTTGTGGAATGTCCTTTCTTGAAATCTGCAGAGCAAAATAGGCTTCCCTTTCACAGCTGATGTCTTCCCAGTAAGTGAGAAGGACACTATTTTAGATCCATGATTTGTGATCCTGTCTCTGCCCAATCATTTGAAGCATCGAAGGACAATGGCACAATCCCTTGGACAATGGCAAAGAGACTCCGCTGTGAGTTATCTGGCTGAAAAGAGTCTGTATACAGTGACATTTCTCCAGAACATTCCTCCCACCACTAAGACTTTGCAGTGCAGGGACTATACGACCCTGAGATGGGTATCAATGTAGTAATTAAAACCCAGCAGGTTACTTACTTAAGTGTCAAATAATTAGTGACAGATATCCTCGTAAAGGCTTTTTATTAGGGGCATGAGAACAAAATCTGCTGTCAAACAGGCTTCTATCTTTCCAGATCTCTTTTCCTCCAGTGCTTGTGGTTTTTTACCCCAAACCCTTGCCCTGATCAGAAAAGGAGGAACAGAGGATATGAATCTTGATGTGTACATGACACCTTTACAGCACTTCTCTGTCTGGCAGGTTTATCAGTGTGAGAATAAGTATATGGTAACCACTTGCTTCTGTAAGGCCTGTATTGATACCTATAATGCTTTTGATTAGGGAAACAATCATGAGGAGTTTCTAAGAACATCCTGACTCCAAGGTCTGGCTTGTCTTACAGGCTGAGTCCTCTGCATCATTTTGTTGTAGGCATACATGGACTTGAACAGACTTATGAGCCAACTGCCTCTCCCACCTCAGAAAGCACTGAGATCTTTCTGTTTTGATGAGTAAGTTGAATAGAACAATTGTGAAGACCATGGCTAACTGGTTTGAAACTGGCCATTGCACATACAAAGTAATGGTTAATCATTTTGTTGTTAAGTGTTGACTACTTACTGACATTTATCATGACACAGTGCCCCAAGTACCACTTAGTCACTACTTCAAGAGAAAAAATAGCCGGGTGTCACAATTACAGTGTGAAAGTTCATAATTTTTGAGATACATAGGGAAAAGGCATTTAGTGTATACAAAGATCTGTAATTTTACAGGCACTTAATCAAATCACAGAATCACTTAGGTTGGAAAAGACCTCTGAGATCATTGAGTCCAACTTATGGATGCACATTTTAGCAGCATTTTAGTTTGGAATGTGCTTGCACTCAACAAGATCCAATTTGCACACCTGGAAATGGACTCTACAAGTCACCATATTATTGGTAAATTCAAGACAGTGGACATAAATGGAGGTAAAACAAGGAGACATCTATGTCTGCACCCACAGCTACTCTGGCATGCAAGAGCAGTGAAGCCTTTGGCTTCTGAACTGCCAAAAGGGGATGACAGCTCTAATTTAGCTATGAGGAATTCTTGGAGAATCAAGTAATTCTGCCATTACTCTAAATATTCTACTTTTCAAAAAAGTTTTGTGAAAGAGTGGCAGATTTGAACTTTCAGTAATGACTGGCATGCAAGTACTTTCCTGTCAGAAGGCCCCTACTTATACATTCATCAGTCTTGTCCTCATTAGGATATAGGCATAGCTTCCTTCTCAATCTGATTGATAAGCGCCAAAAATGACAAGGGTTTGGTTTTGGTTTTGGGGTGGTTTTTTTTTAATATTTATCTAGTGATGCTGAAATGCTGCACACAGGGTAAGATTAGGCTTCTCCTAAGTGAGGAAAACATGAAGGAAAGGAGATGAGGTAGTAATTATTACAATGACTTTTGTGTGTGGGAACTGACAAAAGACTTGAGCTCAATTAACCACGATGAGTTTTACTTAATTTACTATGTAAGTAGATGTTCCTGTACAAGTAGGAGCCTCGGTCTTACGCATACAGGTAAGTGCACAGGTGCCTGCAGACACCACGCCACAACCCCAACCATCAAAGTCTTCATACGTAGTAAATGAGTAATGTTCTATAACCTTCTATAATTGAAAAGTGCAAGCTTCCTCTCCTTCTCTTCATTTCCTTCCTCCATTAAGTCTAAATATAGACCATAAGCTGTGCAGAAGGGCTACCATGTTTTCTACTGGTTTTTCAGAGGCACTGAGCAAACATTCAGGACTCACAATCAATTTCTCATGAGCTATCCTGTGGTAGCATGCACTCCTGCATGGAGTTGTCTGAAGTCAATTCTTGCAAGCCATGTGGTGGAAGCTATTTTTTCAGTAGCAAGTACAAGGCAAGAGGTAGGCAAACAGATATCTGAAGGATGTTCTGTTTAATAGGGAAGAGGAAATTAAGGTGGAGACAGGAGGAAACAGAAAACACTACTGAACCTAACACTACTAGCAAGGCAGAATTAATAGGACGGCAAAGAAATCCAAAGTATTAGAGCAAGGAAGTGATACAAGCCTCTGAAAGCAAATATGGGATACTTATTCCTCATTATATCTTATCTTCATTATATTATACCAATATTTTATTCCAGATAATTTTGTTTTAGTGATGTTGGCTTTTTGGTCCTTCCTCTGTGGTTTGTGTAGGCTCTTGGTCCCATAGAAGGTGCAGCAGCTCTGCAGACAGTGATGCTGCCACAAAGCAGCTTTGAGACCTCAATTTGAAACATTTCACTCATTTCTGATGACAGTGTTTTTTTAAAAGATGTTCTAAATTCTGAAATGAGAAATGTTAATAACAGTATGAGACAGTGAAAAAATGAATACAGGAGTGAGCTGAGCTTTAAAAGAAACATTTTATTTGGTAAAAAATAAAAGTAATAAATTATTTCAAGACAATTTTTGGTTTATATTTGCACATACACAGTATATCCATAACATAGCTGCTATGTAATCCAGGAATTCCATCTTAGGAAAAAAGGATTTACATATCAAGTAGTTTTAAATGAAGCCAGCACAGTCATACATCTGTCAGTATTGAAACCAACTTGGTGGAATTCCCTTCCCATGCTCCCCACCCCGCAAAGTTACCCAGGAAAATCCATACTGGGTCTTGTGTGCATCATCTAGATCACTGTCTCTCAGCTTTTTTTAATCAAAGAGCACTTGATTGTTTTTCCTGCAGCACTGATGCACTAGCTTTCATTTTCAACTGGTAAAATGTTCAACTGGTAAAACATTATGAATATTCACTTGCAATTTCATCTTATTTTACTTGTTTCCTTTGCTGTATGTGAAGATATTTGCAAATGTTTTTTAATTTTGTCTTGTTTTTTTAGCAATTTGAATTCACATCCATAGCCCCTTTTGAAATCTTACGGATTATCACAGATCCACACACTTGGCTTTAAAGATTCATTTAAACTCTGAAATCAGAAAGACATTTTGAAACCAGCATACGTGACATTTCAAAGAAACATATCAGACATGATGTCGAAATGTGGTGTTGCCATGGGTCAAAATTAGACATGACCCAAGCAAAACAATGAAACTACACAGCCAACAGTTTCCCACAATACATCAGCTAGGATTGCACTGAGATTTTTTATACCAAAATCTAACAAAACACATATGCCTGGTATTCTTTATCCTGGGACGGCGTAGTTTACAAGTCTAAGCATATTTTTGATGCCTCATTGGAACAGTTCTTTGTAGTAATATTCAAGAGCTTGGGAAGCTGCAGACAATCAGTCTGAATTTTGAGTACATTGATTGCTAAACGAGGCAAGAACAGACATACAATAGACATGTATGAGTCCAGTGTTTGAATGCTAATTAATTAGTTGCATTCATTTCTCAAACACAATAAAATATTGCCACTGGTGCTTAGTCTTTCAAATATTTCTACTTTAACTGTCATAAACTCTGTGTGTTCTAGAGAGAAAAGAAGCATTTTTCCTCCCAGCTGTACTTACAAATGGAAGCAACACTAACAAAATAAGCATGTATCATGGCCCTTTCATCAGAAATAATTAGTTTTCCCTCCAACTATCTTTTGCACTTACCCGTTGAATTTTTAGATATTTTAACACATATGGTGAAAGAAAGATGCATAGCCTTCACAGAAGTTTCTTCTGAAGGGATGTCGAGCAATTTTTAGCAAACCAGATTCTTCTCTGGAAATACACAAAGATATTTTTAAAAAATCCGCAAAGATATATATGAAGAAAAATTATTTATGTCTTTTGTAAGAGGGGACAGGAAACGCAGGAGGACTACAAGGATATTGTGAAGCTATGCAGGGAAAAAATTAGCCTATCTGGAACTCAACCAGGCCACTGCCATAAAAGACAATAAAAAAGCTTTCTACAAACACATCAGCAACAGGAGTGCTGAGGACAATCTTCATCCTTTCTTGGATGTGAGGGGAAAGAGTGACAAAGGATGAAGAAAACACTGAGGTACTTAATGCCTTCTTTGCCTCAGTCTTTACCAGTAAGGCCAGTTGTTCTCTGGGTACCAGCCTCCTGAGCTGGAAGACTGGCATGGGGAGCAGAATGAAGCCCCCATAATCTAAGGGGAAAATGAGATACCTGCTACAGCACTTAAACACACACACACACACACACACATCTGTGGGGCCAGATCGGATGTAGCCAAGGGTACTAAGGAAGCTGGTGGAACTGCTCACCGAGCCCCTTTCAATCATTTACCAGCAGTCCTGGCTAACTGGGAAGGCCCCAGGTGACTGCAATGTGGCAAATGTGATGCCAGTCTACAAGAAGGACCAGAGCAGAATCCAGGAAACCACAGACCTGTCAGTCTGACCTCAGTGCCAGGGACACCATTTCCCACAGCATTTTCCTGGAGAACTGGATGCTCATGGCTTGGATGTGTGCACTGTTTGCTGGGTAAGAAACTGACTGGATGGTCTGGTGATGAAAGGAATTCATTCCCATTGGCAGCTGGTACAATGGTGTGTTCCTCAGGACTCATCCTGCTTAATGTCTTTATTGATGATCTGCATGAGGGCATCAAGTCAGTTTGCAGATGGCATCAAGTTGGGTGGGCGTGTTGATCTGCTGGAGGGTAGGAATGCTCTGCAGAGGGATCTGCACAGACTGGATCAGCAATATTGTGGCCAGCAGGACCAGGGCAGTGATTGTTCCCCTGTACTCAGCACTGGTGAGGCCACACCTTGAATGATGTGTTCAGTTACGGGCCTGTGACTACGAGAGAGACACTGAGGGGCTGGAGCGTGTCCAGAGGTGGACAGTGGAGATGGTGAGGGGTCTGGAGCACAAGTTTTACGACTTAGCTAGTCAACATCACGAGAAAGATTGGAGTTTTGCTTAACAGCAAAGCAGCCCTGTTCTGAGCTCTCCAAGAGCAAATGTTTTCTTCCATCCTGTTTCAGTACAGAAAAGCATTCTGAGAACCTGTAACATCTTTGGCATCACGTCAAAAAGTGAAAATTTTAAACCTATATATAACTCTTAGAGTTGAAAATGATGAAAATTTTCAGATTTTACCTATATAAAGGTACCCAGACATCTATTTCTAAGTACCTCTCTGAGATAAAGGAGTGAAATGGCAAGACAGTCTTTTCAGCATTGCAATCTCCTCTCTTCTCACTGGGGTGCTAATGGAGTATGTACTTATGCAAGTGAAGACAAGATTGGAGGAACGTGCTTCAATTACCCATGAACTACTGCAGCTTTCTGTTGCTCTAACTCTCCTGACTTAAATGAAAACAAACTAAAAAATCCCTAAGTACTGTACTGTGCTGTGCAGTCCAACATTGACATGGGGAATAAATTACAGTAAGTACCACAGTAACCTTAGTGATCTCTCTGCATTACAGAGTTGCAAAGCTACTCCTTGGTTGTACAGCTTACCCCACGTAATGCTACATGTGAAAAAAAAAATGTATTTATCATACAGCTTAGTAGAGTCAATTTAAATTTTATTTTTACATTGTTCTGCAATAGATTTTGGTATTATTTTTCTTATGATCTCTTATAAACCACAGTATTTCTTAATACATTTCAGAAAGCCGAAAAGTGATCTAACAGTTGTTTTCTCTGAATAGTAATTTTTCATCTATGCACAAACATCTTGTGCCTGATATGGTTTTTGTTTCTCTCAAGGTTTGTAACAAATACTACTACCCTCTTTTATCAGACAGCTGGCAACTTACTTTTTCTTGATTTATAATCTTTCTTCACATCTAGTGTGTTTATTAGCAAGAATAAAGAGTGCAGTTCAAGGTCATTAATAAGAGAAAAACTAACAATTTTGCAATCTGAGGGGCAGTAAAAGCTGTGTATTACGAGGCTGAAGAAATTAAGCAATTTATTCACTGTGTATTACGACTGCATGTAGGGGTAGTTTATTTATGACACAAATTGAATGAGCACTGTATGAAGAGCCTAAATCTCGCAGATGCAGTGCCCTCTGCTCCCAACAGTGCTTCGGAGGGCCACGCTCAGCACTGCCCTACTCTTTCACACAGCCACCCTCACAGATGTGTTACGGTGATAACCAAGTTTTATTTAACGCAAGAATGACACAATATTTCTTATGGGCTTCACAACTCCCAAGCCGTGTGGCCAAATGATGGCCATGCAGGGCAAGAGCTATTACTTCACAGCCTTACGAACTGGGAGTGCACTGGGTGTGTGCAGGGTAGAGCTTGCAATGTGCAAAGCACACATTGAATGAAACGTACCTCCTTGAAAAAGCAGAAGCATCAAGACAAGCTTTGGGAAAAATACAAACTCTAACTTTTCCCTCCAGAAACCTGCCTATTCTTTTTCTTTGCTGATGCAAGCATCTTTTTTCCCTGCTATATTTCCCTTTTTAATTTGTTGACAACTGGGTTCCCATTGAGACATAAGGCAAATAAGAGAGTACTGGGTGAGCATTTTCCCACCTATAGTACATGTTCAAGAGGGAACAAATGCACACTTGGTCCTTGCTGCACCTTGGACCTCCCCAGTGGGCTTTCCAACCTTCAAAGCTGTAGCTGCAGGAATGGCATCAAGCTGCTCTTTCCATGGTGTCAGGCAGAGCCTTTTCCTCCTCAAGCAGCACTTGGTCTTGTAACATTTCTAAAATAGCGATGACAGTACATTAAGTGTCTGATCCTACTTCCCCTGAGGTCTATGGAATTCATTTCAATTAACCTTGAATCAAGCCTTCATGCAGAACGTTCCTATATGGGATCTCTGATAGACATCCGAAAATGAAAAAAAAAGCAGTTTCTACCAAGATTTTTTGCATTATCAAGTCTATGAGTAGGCTCTTCACTGAAGGCTCTTAATCTTCTCTGCAGGTGAAAAATAGCAGTATACATCTATAAACATAGATGACTTGGTAAATTAAAATATCTGCCTTCCCAGGGCTCTCTAATTTGCAATCTACTTTGAAAAATACAGTAAAATATTTCCAAATTGAATCAGTATATATTTAGTTTACTACAAAATGGAAAGCACCGGCACTTCAAAAATTGCCCCAAGGCCGGTGTTCTCCCTCTCTCATTTTCTTCCCAAATGTAATTCTCCCTACAAGCATATGTCAGAGATCATAGGAGTACAAAGGAAAACTAACGATCTTCCTAAAACTACTCCTACCATTTTTAGCACCACCTGCACTTCAGTTCAGGTACTATCACAGAGAACTGTCCGACTGGTTAAAAACTATTAAGTGTGTTAGAAAGTAGCATATGGCATTGCTGTTGGCTGCATACCCGTGGAAGTACGTTGTGCCTATGTTGAAAACATGCCTGGAGTACTGAGACACTCCTTGTCTTGGGTCTGAACCTGTCACCTCTGTTGGGACAGAATATGCAAGTATAAATGCTCAACTATGGCATTTCATCAAGGAGTGAACAAAGTTACCAGTGTTCATCAAGAAATTTATAAAACGTTTTGTGATCACAGGTAAAGGAGAGACCTAAACTTTCAGCAGAGGATCGAGATGCAAGACTTTGTCAGTCTCATAAATAAATACCATCCCCACAATGAAACAGTTACTGCTATGATGCATCAGCCTAATAAAGTTGCCTAAGAAACAGCTTGAATAAAAAGCTGACACTGCTTCATTGAAATCACTGACAGTAACTACGGTGACTTCATAGGAACCAGAGCAGATTCTCAGTGAGAAGTAGCTTTCCATATA
This sequence comes from Atrichornis clamosus, assembly GCA_013400975.1. Lineage (NCBI taxonomy): Eukaryota > Metazoa > Chordata > Aves > Passeriformes > Menuridae > Atrichornis > Atrichornis clamosus. The sequence continues at coordinate 81,310 of WBMZ01005593.1, forward strand.
AAATCTCTTCCCAGAGCAACAGGTAGATAATACAAACAAACTTCATCTACCTGCTGCATGAAATGCCTTTTTGGTATTTCTTTCTAAAGAATGAAGCCAACACCTTCATGGTGGACTCCTCCATAGAACACTGTGGGACCTTTCAGATCTAAGAGTGAAGTTGTCTCCTAAAACATTCTCCTGAAACACAAAGACCCTGTATAAGAATTCTAAGCCTTCAGAGATTTCCAAAAATTCTGAATTTGGAACAAAACTGTCACAGAATATCTTGCAGTTAAATGTTTATGGAGTCCTTTAGGGACACAAACTCCACATCCAGGATGGTGTAAGCCAGCTGGATGTTCTGGCTGCACGCTACAGATGAGCAGTGGATGCCATGCTGCTGCCCAAACACATCACCATGCCCATGCTTTTTTGTAAGCACTAACCTCTAGTCACCTACTATTGAGAAACTTTTTATGATACAGAGGCACAGATAAACCCAGTGTGTCTGTCCCTTAGACTGCTGTTAGGTGCCTAAATTCCTTCACTGAAGTTTCACTGATACTTCTTTGGCTTAGGAGAGGTGCCTTGTTTGATGTGGTGACTTTTATGAATCTCACTCTTAGCTGCCTAATTCCTTGTAAGCTTGTGATATTCATCCTGACATAAGGCTGCATTGCAGGGTTGAGCTTGCAATCTCCCTTGTACTGGTCTAAACATTTTAATCTTATTTTAAAAATAAGGTATTAAATCCATAGTTGCAAATAGATCTGGCAACACTTAAAACAGACTGTTGCACGTGAAACTCAAAAACTGAGAAATGGAAGTCCACAGAATTCTTCTTTTTTTAAACACCAAATAGAAAAATGTAATAAAAAAGCTTTTTTAAAGAAGACATTACAGAATACTGGCATGCTAAAATGTAATTAACCCATGAAATTTAAACTAGTTTAGGTTATGTTCAAGGCACCTTTTTTTATAAATAGTTTTTGTAACGTTCATTCTACATTCATACTAGTTTAACCATGTAAACAAGTCTGTGAAAGCTCAGATTAAGGTCACTTGCAAATCTGTATGCCAAATACTTCAAAAAATATCATATTACATGGAAAATTCAATAAAGTAAGATAGAGACATCTGCTGCCAAACAGTTCAGTAGATGCTATGGGGTAAATTAGTAAGAAGATGAAACCTAAAAGATGTTTTCAAAAGTTAAAGATAAGTAACATGCAATGCCTTAACACTTGTGTTTATCATTTGAAAGTGTACATAAATGCTGAAAAAATACAATTTGCTATTCCTAATGCTATCTTATTTTTAAAGGGCAAATCTTTGGAAACAGTATTATCTGTAGTTTAAAAACATCTCCCATCTTTTTTACCCTATGCTTATTAATCTTACAATATGCTAGAATGTACTTTCTTCACAAGGAAAATGTATAAAATTAATCTTACAATATCAACACTATAAACAACTTCTTGGAGACATCTTTAGGACACAGAATTTCTCTAAAGATTTAAGTACAACAATTTTAGAATAATTATTCTTAAAAATCTGTACATTCATTCCAATGTCCTAGACCCAAGAAGAAATCCAAGTAAGCTCCATAAAAGTTGGCCATGAGTCTTTGTCCAGGTAAGATTATGCCCAGCTTTGCTAGTCTTGCTGTATTTCAATATAATCAACTAAAGTTTTACTTGTTTTTGTGTAGGAAGTTCCCAAACTTCTGCATAAATCCTCTCAGCTTATTTTCATTAGGCTGCAATGGATGGTAAGCAGTTGAGTTGTAGCTGACCATGTGATTACTCCTGCCATAATTATTCCCTAAGGTCTTGCTTTTGATATCTGATAGATGTGAACTGCTGTTGGCTGCATTTCCTGCAGGTTGGCTGGCATTTTCCATCTTACAGAATGGCTCAAAGCGACTATAAACACGCCTTTCACTCAGACGAGATCTCAGCTCCTCTTGGTGTTTTGAGCTTGCCAGCTGTGGTGTCACTGAACTTGCTCTTTGAAGAGCAGCAACAGGAGCACTTTCGGAAGTAGTGTTTGTGGGGCTTTCCTTCACATCTTGATACTGAATCTGTTCTGTATTAAATCTTGGGGTAGATGCATCTCCTGCAGTTTCTATGAACTTACTTTCAAGGGGGCACAGGAGAGGACACTTTTTATTGCTTTCATCGGATGGAGGTTTTGGAGATTTTGGTGACTTTGGAGACTTTGGAGACTTTGTTGGACTCCCGGTGACATCTTCTTTACTTCTGTTCAAGCTACCTTGAGAATTTGATGATGTGTTTCTTTTTCTCCTTGGGGAAGAATCTGTCTTATTTTCAGAAATCTTTGGTTTTTGATTCTCATCTTCAGAAACCAACGTGTCAGAACTACTACACATTCTGTAAAAGGCAGGACCTTTGTTTTTTGACAAGTTTTCCTTCTTGTCTGGTGTGAGATTAAGAAGTGACCGCAATTTCTGGGATCCTTTCTTTAGAAAACTTGGGGAATTCTTACTTTCTTTCTTTGATGTGCAATCCTTACTAGACTCCTCCCTGGTAGCTTCAGTGAGAGCTGCCATGGAGATTGCCTTGCTAGCAGTCGGGCTCTTTAGCTCTGCTTTCAGGTCCTTTTCCTCCTGTGGCAAGTGGTTGGTCACACTGTGCAAACTTTTAGCACTCTTCAGCATGTCTTCTGGAAGTTTTGGACTAACTGGCTGCTTAAGTCTGTGCCTAGTCAATGTGCTGTAAACATAATTGGATGCATGTTTGTTAGTACCAGGATCCAATATGGACTTTGAATTAAACATGGGAAAACTTCTCCTTTTGAGCATGTTTTCATTTTGAACATTCTTCAGATTTTCAGCATGTTTGTCTGTACACAGTGTCGTGTACAAATAGAGTGATGCGTCACCAGCTGCATTTGAATTTACCCTCGGTTTTGTGTTGTCTGCAAGATGAATTTCGTGGTTTTTTGGTGCATCTGATTTAAGAGGAAAGTTTGTGCTAAGCTCTTCTAAAACATTATCCGTTCCATTTTCCACACTCGGAGCATGGTTAGATGTCCCTTTAGGTGTTGCACTTCCCTCTGACCCAATTATAGTTGAATTTGAAGAACTTGCACAGCTGCTTACTTCCTGCTGTTCAGGTAGAGTTGGCTGAAACACCAGTGATGACCGCAAGCGAGAATGAGAATACAGTGCATGAGCTTTAATATTTTCAGCTGTGTCATAGCTATCATACCTGTCACCCAAGGCTGACCCATTTGACTCTACTGGATAATCTGACTGATCATTCAAATATGACTTTATTCGCCAGTTACGTAGGAATGATTTTGTTGTGTGTTCAAGGGTTGGCATCCTTTGCTGCAGATGGCGGATGTGATTATCTGTCCCATTAAAAGACCTCCGTACAATTGAATTTCTTTCTGCAAGATTTACCTTTGGTCGTGAGAACTGATCAGCAAAACTTTGCTGGGGCATACTGTAGTTATTTGCATATCCTCCTCGCAATGAAGAAACAATACTAAGGCTATCAGATGGCATTTTCCAAGTATTTGACAGATTGTTGGCTCTGTTAATAGCTCTGTTGAGCAATAGGTAAGGTGTCCTTTCTGGCTTCTCCCCAGCATAACTATGTCTCTTCCAGTGCTCATTTTTTTCACTAGGTTGATACTGCTGGATTGGATTTTGAACATTAAAACCTGGATGAAATGGTTGCTTATTATAGGCTTGATTTCTCAAGCCATATTTATCTATTTCATTTACTGCATATCTTCCACGAGTTTTCCAAACAGGGTCTATCTTTTGAACCTTGTCTTGCCTACCAAAAAGGTTTCTTTGGCTAGAAACTGAAGCCAAGGAAGACACTGAGTGCTGGTATGTATCATTATCCCAGAGTGTCCTGCGACTGTTTACCCGTACTAATTCTGGGGCAAATGAGCTCGGAACAGAAGAACGGGCATACAGTGTCCTGAACTCTTCATCAAAGGATTCAACCAGCTGTCCTGTGATAACTTGAACCATACTGAGGTTGGTTTTTTCAAATGACCACATAAAGCTGAAAGAAGAAAAAATGACCATTAGATACAGTTCTTTTGAGCTAAAGTATTACACTAGTCCTTCTTGATAAGAAAGCTTCCACACAGATCTGGAGTTTGTAAAAATACTTCCTAAATAAATAAGTTGTGTGCATGATTCATGTAATTTAGACTCAGAAGGTCTAATCTAATACCAGTTAAACTCAGCTGGAGATTTTCCACTGATTTCAGTGGGAGGAAGAATGACTCTATAACTATCCTTATAACTGTCCTCATAAAAAGTGTTCTAAAAAAGTATTCACAAATGTAGAACAGTAAAGTACAAATACCTAATGGAACAAAATCACCTCTACAAAGACTATGCCAGGACTACCTATACCCACTGTATTTACTCTTCAGTCAGAACTTTACTGTGTGATTACGTTGTGAAAAAAATACATTTGAAATAACATGCAGGACTGCTTCGGCAGTTTTTAATTTACTTCATTCTAAACATTTTCAAAAAGATGCAGCTCAGAATTATTAAAAGGTTTAAATTTTCTACTATGCACACTGGATTGGAGATGAACATTTCTTTTAATTGCAATGATAATGCTTTGATGAAGGAATTTTTTTCTGCTGTAAAAGACTTAACACATGCTCAAAGCTAAGTACCTGTAATTACTTTGTAGCTACAAAATGAGATAAACTAAATTAACATGTGCATTAAGGATGTTGCAACAAGACTAATATAATGGTGTTTAAAGTGTGCAATTTGTGGGTTACAACAAAGAAAAAATATGTTTTGAAATCCTATTTTCATGAAAAAAAGTAAAAAAAAAATTAATGAACTTATTTTATTTGCATTTTTCTTCTGGATATTAGAAAACAGGTTTGCTGCATTCACAAAAACAGCTTACTGATTAAGGGTTTTTTTGCTGTTTTTGTATTTTTCAGGAAGTAAGAGTGTTGAGATCAAATCAAATCATGCTACGTACGGGTTTTTTTTATTAATTCTCACAATTAATAATAATATATAATGTTTGAAAGAAACCTTGAACTTTAAATTGAGTTCAGTGACAGAGTTCAGAAAGACTCATCTTTCTTGTTATAAATCACTAGATTCCTTCACAAAGCAAGTTTAATTTCTACAGAAATTGATGATTCCAGCCCCTGTGGTGCCAGGCCTTCAAGCAGGGTTGTTTTTCAAAATGGAATGAGAAAACCTATCACATTCTCACAGAACCTAACACTGTGTGTAGATGTCAAAGCATGCAGACTCTCCCTGCAGTCTCTTACACTGATTCATTTATGAATTTGTCACTTCCTTTGCTAGCATTTATACATGTCAGTCTGAATTTGGGGCTGGCTGAGTCTTGGAGGAAATAAAAAGTCAGATTTTCAACAGCTTACAGTGGTGGAAATCTATGAAAGGCAGCGGCTGTGGATCTGGCACCCAGGCACTATGCTGGCAGAAACTAACTCAGTAGGGCAAAGGAGAAAAGTGTAGCATGAAAAGAAGGAAAATATTTAATGATGTGTGAGTTAAGACTCTCTGCTTTAACATAGGTTTTATCCAGCTCTACAAAGGTGTAAGTTCTTCCAGCCTACGTTTTGCACACATACACTGGAAATAAAATGGAAAGCAGAATAAAGAAACTTAGCCAAATATAGAGAGAGACTTCAGCAATTCTGAATTTGTCCATCATATACTAGAGAGCACAGAATCAGTCTGTAATGTTAACTTTAGAAGATTATTACATGGAGAAACTATCAAAGATAGCTATGAAATAATTTTGACAGCCTTTTCTGGAGTGAATGTTAAACAAGAATAATTCAGACAATATAAGACAAATCAGAATTTTTCTCTTTTTAGCAATTCTCCAGCTGTAGCAAAACCTATATCCTTTATTTCTTCTTTGTGAAAAATGAACAGAGGATGTGTTAGGCTAGTTAGCAATAAGGATCTATGAAAATCTGTTAAATTACACAAAAGATAATCAAATTTACGCATACACATCCCTGGAAGAACTTTCACAAATAGAAAAATCCCAAATTTGCTATAGCAGAAGTACTGAAATGACAGGTTTTCAACAGACACTTCAGAGATTGATCTTACCTGTAAGAACCATATATGACTTTCTTACAGTCAACAAGAATAAATTTTTGTTCCATTTTTCCATGGAATTTTGCTCCTGTTTTAGAATAGTAATCTTGTCCTTTCACTGTTCGGACCCTCATATTCTGAAAAACACAATCAAAATACTTTACTTTGTCTGCTATAGTCCATGTTTAGCATCCAGGAGGCTAAACTCAGAGGAACAGTAGAAGAAAAGTTACATAATTTTATATTAATAAATTCTGCAGGGAAGTAAACACTGATCAAACTTGCCGCCTAGGGACCCTAAATGGCAAGCTACTGCTTTGTCTTCAAGACTGATGAGATTCTCTAGGCCACAGAAAATGAAATTCCACTTTTCCATAGCCACAACTTCCAGAAATGAGGGTCTGGTACAAGAAGTCTTCAAGGGAAAGAGGTTTTGTACTTCTTTGTAAAAAAACCAATTATTTCCATCTTCTCATGCACATATTCATAAGATTTCCAAGTATCTCAGCTAATCATAGAGAACACTTAAAAGAGCCAGGATCACTCTTACTTTAATTGAACAAGGCTGCTGTATCTACAAACATATGTACCCCACTCTGAGATGATCCACTGAATGATACCACTTGGAGACAGAATTCCTTGCAGTTTTACCACCAGTAAGATTTTTCTATCAGCTTTGCTGCGTGATATCAATCACATTTTTAAATTCAGAGATGCTAACACAACATGTATAGATAGCGTGAACTATATGCAGCAGTTAGTTTTGAATTCTATTAAGCTTTATGTTTTATTCACGCAAACTCAGTAAATGGCACTTGGGAAATTTTCCACAATGGATCTCAAAAATGTGGTCAATTTTTATCCCAGACTACTGATGAAACTGATTTAGCTAAGTCAGCGTCTTGCATTTTTTCTCTCTCTACTGTCACTTGTTTTTTTAAGCTCATAGAAACAAAAATTTTGAAAGAAGTGTTACAACACTTCATGGACTGTACTACTACTAATTTTCAAAAAGTTCTTATGGGGATGTGAGAAAAAAAAGCATTTAACAGAAATTGTTACACAAAGGTGCTTACTTACAGAAAAATTGAATTCTATATTCAATGCAAACCAACCTACAGCATCTACTTCATGTGACTCTGAAACACAAAATGCTTCACAAGACATAAAAGTATATCAGAACATAGCTGTGAATATTTACAGTAGTTTTTAGCCTTGGAATAGTTTTTCTAACAATGCTAATTTATTGTAATTTACCAAGTATTACAGCAGGAGTGAAATCCGTAATTTAGCACTGGCAGTAAAAAACAAGAATCTATGTAATTATTACATACTCTGTACATATGGAAATGGTGGAATGTAAGACCTGTGAACAGAGAGGAATGACTTGCTTCACAGGCCTGCTACAAGGACAAGTTGTGGATCACAGCAGACATGCTCTGTAAAGGTCAGGTACAGGTGGAAGGGCTGGACATGAAGCAAATGGAAAAGATTGTGTACATGGTAAATTCAGCAAAATCAGGAGGATGAAACAAACAGGAAAGCATAGGATAGGATGGGACAGGGTAGGATAGGATAAGACTATTTCAGATGGAAAGGACCTACAATGATCATCCAGTCCAACTACCTGATGAATTCAGGACTGAGCAAAAGTTAAAGCATGTAATTAAGAGCATTGTCCAAATGTCTCTTAAACACTAACAGGCCTGGGGAATCGACCACCTCCCTAGGAAGCCTGTTCCAGTTAGTCAACTCCCTCAGTAAAGAAATCCTTCCTGATGTCCAGTCTAAACCTCCTGTGGTGCGGCTTTGAACCATTCCCATGTGTCCTGTCTTTGGATACAATGGAGAAGAGACCAGCATTGCTTTCTTCAGTTCCCAACCTCAGGAAGCTGAAGAGATGTTTAAACTTACACATTCATTTAAGATTCCAGTCTATAAAGCATGACTGAGTTTGCAATACAGTGACATAAGCCTTAATTTTATACGGGAGCACTTGTACACTTACCTAAAACATATGAAGTTCTAGTAGATAGAGGTTGTACAAGTTTTAAGGATATCTACTACAATCCAATGAATTTTATCTTTCCAAACAGATAACTCAAAAAACTGGAAAATATACATTAAATGAAAGCACATTTCCAAATATCAAATGCTTTCTAAATCAGTGTACATTTCAGTGTTGGTATCTTAAAACTTTTATCAAGTGACAAATCAAACCAAAGAAACAAGAGTTACACTTAAAAGCTGCTGAGTTGGCAAATTATGGCTTAACTCAAGCTATCCAAGTTCTTAGAATTTCATTCACCATTAGGTGAGTTTTTACTTAGCATTTTTATCAAGCTGTGTTTGAACACAAATTCAACTCAGTTAAAACGTGCAAAGATAGCATTTAAGAATTACTTTTGTTTGTGAGCTAAATGTCTAGCAAATTTGTTAAAAACATAAAACATTAAGTTTATCTCTTAGATATGTAAAAGAAGTATTATCTATAAGTGCTTTAAAATTTTAAAAGGTAAAAATTTTACAAGTGAAAATACAGGTGGATGCTTAGGTCTGTTTTCTGAAACAGCTACAAAAGAATTAATAACAACCCAATTTGCATTACTGAATGGCAGGTTAACATAAATTTGCATCTCTAACTGCTAATCACTTTTGCCAACCTAGCATTGTGTCTTTCAAGTTTTCTGCATTCCAATTAGGAGTTTTCCTATCAATGAAAGTCAATCTTGGCACTTTTCCAAAGTGAGTTTGTTGAACTTTGAACAAGTTCACTGAAGAAAATAATTTTTTCTCCAGCAGCTATTCAAGTTTTAACTAGTTAAATAAAAAGGTTTTATTCGAATGTTAAACACTGTAGAAATAGTAATTCCTGAAAAAGAAGGAAAGAAAATGCTGGAATTTACCTAATCTAATGATAATCATAAAAGAAACCTCTTATTTTAAATAAAATTTTGTGAATTAGTAATGAAATTTGCATTTACTTTGATGACTGTTTAACCCAGTTTTATATACCACATAAGTATATGTGTATTTCAGATTTATATTTAATTATATTTAATCATATTTATGTCATTATAATTTGAAAAAGGGAACTTGAGAGGCAGCTTATACATTTTCAAATAACCATAACAAGTAATGCTGGCCTACAGACATGCCAGTTGAACACATCAAATCTTACTGAGATAAGGTCTGATCAGTATTGGAAAGGATATCACTTGAGAACCTGGAATGCCAGAGGCACAACCAAGGCTAATGGCTTGCAAATTGCCACACTACATTTTAAAAAAAGCTTTTCCTTAGGTAACCATAAGTTGAAATATAACTTGAAATATAAGTTGAAATATAAGTAGGCATATCTTAAAAAGGAGCAAAATTGTTTCTATTAAATTTCCGGTTGGTTTTTTTTTAATTGTAGTCACTGCTTCCTCTGTTCTCCTTTTTGTTTCCTTTGTCTTCAGTATTTTTCCTCCTGCAGCTTTTCTATCCTGATTCCTTGATCCTGCACTCTTTTTCCTTCCCTTGGCAGATGATACATTACCAGATGGAAACATGACATGTGCCAGAGATCATGCTCACCTTTCTTATGTAATACTTCCTTTTCCTGCACAGTTCATCCAGCATTCGGCACCCCCTTCAAACCCTCCAATTTAGATGCTAGGAATGCACAATTTCAATAATCACCCAAAATACAAACCATATTAGAGGATATATAGTAACAATGCATTCTACTTGGGATTAGAAGCAGTAAATACATACATACTGAATTAATTACAAGCTCCACTTGATGAAATGCTAGGCTTCACACTCCTACTTGGTTTCATCCTCAGGCTATAGGACTCTCCTGCTAACACCAGTGTGCCACTCAACATTGTGGGTAAAGCAATGATTCATTTATGAATGGAGGTTTTTCAAGCCAAACACAGGATTTTCTCTCTCATCCAACAGGAGTTTATAGGACACTCAGGAACATTTAAAATATCCAGTGGCTGCAGTTTAAGGATAGCCATCAGGGCTATTTTGTTAAATGACACCCAAATGATGAACAGGAAATAAGCTCTAACCTCTTTTTATGCACAACTGTACACTATCATTCCAGAGAGAGCCACATAACCATGATGTAAAATGTTGAAGTCTAATTCACCATTACACATTTATTTTCATCAGTAAAATCTCGCCAGTATGATAGATAAGTACAGTGAGTAGACCAGTCTCAAGCATTTCATTTCAGCACCTTTTATTTGTAGGCACTGCTTTTATCAGTGTTCCATTACTCGCCCTGTACTTGCTGTCAAGAATATGCACAAAGAAGTAAATGGATGTCCCCGTAATATTTAGCCTAGCAGTTTTAAAGGAAGAATGGTCGCATTTCTCATATTGTTCCTCATTACTAATATTATTTATTATTCTGGGCCTCTCTTCTCTAATAAGATCAAATAGGTCATAGAATAACAGATTGGAAGGGACCTTGGGGATAATCTGATCCAACCTTTCTTGGCAAGAGCACAGTCTGGTCAAGACACCCCAGCACCTGTGCACCTGAATCTTAAAAGTGTCCAATGTTGAGGAACACACCACTACCCTGGGAAAATTATTTCAATGGCTGATTGTTCTCATTGTGACAAAATTTCGTCTTGGAATCTCGTCAGTAACTTGTTTCTAATACCCTTCGACCTTTTCATGTGACTCCTCATAAAAAAGGACACTCCATCCTCTTTGTAGCCTCCCTTTACCTACCAGAATACTATAGGGATACCTACCAGAATATCACTATAGGGTCTTCCTTTCTCTTCTCAAAGCTGAACAAACTCAATTCTCTCAGCCTTTCCTCATATAGCAGCTTCCCAGGCCTTGGATGATCTTTGTGGACCTTCTCTGGACCCTCTCCAGCCTGACCACATCTTTTTTAAGTAGTGGGGACAAAAACTGAAGACACTATTCCAACCGTGGCCTGACAAGTGCTGAGTACTGTGGGACTATGACTTGTTTATCTCTGCTGGTGATGCCCTTGCTGATGCAGCCCAGCATCCTGTTGGCTTTCTTTGCTGGAGAAACACACTTTCCACAGAGCTGCTCCTCAGCTGGCTACAATCCCAGCCTGTGCTGCATTCCTGGATTACGTTTTCCCAGGTGCAAGACTTTACCCTTGTCCTTGTTGAACTTCACAAGGGTCTTGTTAGTCCACTCTTACAGCTAACCCAGGTCCTCCTGCAGGGTGGCTCTCCCTTCCAAAGCGTCCATTTATCCTTGCTGGTATCACCAGCAAACTTTGTCATGGTACACTTGATCCCATCTTCCAGATAACTTATGAGGCTATTAAACAGTACTGGGGCCCAGTATTGATCCCTGGGTGGCTCCACCTGTGACAGATTGCCAGTTTAAAAAGTAGCTATTGACCATATATATGCTGTACAAATGCTAAGTAGTTTTCAAGTGTGCTTCTATTCTGGCTTTGAACCTGATTCAATGACCACTTAAGACTTGACTGGAGTCTGGTCCTTATCACAGAATTTTGCTCACAGATACAACATCATGCTGTGCAAGACTATTCAATAACCAAATTTGCCTTAGATGTGAAAGTACTGGAAAACTTTTGATGATTTTGGTAACACTGGTGAGAAAAAGCAGGCTGCAAGCAGGTCTCAAGAGCAGCTCCTACTGTGTATTTAAACATGCATATCTGGGAGTAGACTTCATGAAAGGAAAGTAAAATCAATTCATTAGTGGTTCTATTCTCTCTTTCCTGCAATTCATTAAAAATACTAAGAGGAGTATCAGGCAATAAACAGTTCCTGACAAACTGCTTTCAATATCCTCCTGCAGCAGAATGATTTTTCATTATTGACAGAGGAGTAAGAAGAGGTTTCTCCAGAGCATAGAACCTGCACCACGTCTCACCTCATATCAAATAAAATACAAAGATCTGTGTCAGATCTTTGTCAGGAGCTTGGTTGACTTCTTGGGCATTAAACAACATTGCCTACAACATTGGTTTTTCATTTCTAATCCAAAATTCACTGAGCATTCTGGTGGCTCTGGCAATTGTTTTGCTGCTGCATTCTGCAGTGACAATCTGTTTCACAGTTTGCTGAAGCACCTGTCAGTAGCAGAAAAAATAAGTCAAAAAACCTAGCTATTAGTTTCTGAAAAATTACCTGGCAAAAAAAAAGTTTGAATCTGTAACACCTCCTGTTCTTTCTATGCAAACAAATTGCTGACTGAACAAGACAGAACAGTGACAAAGTTAATCAAAAGAAGCCTAGGTACAGAAGAGAAAAAAAAAAAAAAAAAAAAAGAAACACGTGAATTACTGAGGACAAATATAGTACAGTCAGGAGACAAATGAAACCGGGAAAGAGAAATGGTAAAGTATAGGAAAGGAATTATTTGAGTTCTGCTGATGGAAGTGATGTCAAGATGAGCACTAAGTGAAAGACAACCCACATGAAAAGATACTGTAGGAAAGACTAAAAATACTCCTAGTAACCCCGATTTCATAGTTTCCTATATGGGATTCACAAAGTAATGACAGAATATATGGTCTACGTATTTTTTCAGTTATATGTTTCAATAAAGAGGGAAACATGCCCTGATTTGGAGTCAGACTACAGATGAGAAAAACTGTCAGCACAGATATTTAATGAAGATTTATGAATAAAATCCTCCTTTTTTCCATATAGAAGACTACTTAATTGTAAATCTAAATTTAAAAATTGAGTTCTTCACTGCATCTCATTTTTTACTGATTCAAAATGAGACAAAAAGAGACAGAGAAGGTATCAAGTCAGAAAACCTTTACAGAAAATACATCACGAGTGTATAGCCTAAGAAACATCATACTCCAACAAGACTGAACCAAATAATGTCAGAGAATAACAGGAGCAAAGCTGCTGTGCTACATCTTCAGGAAAACAAATAGATCCATACAACTCTGTTCACTTCTTGCCTTCACTGAACAGAAGGGAAAGACCAGAAGCCAAGAGCACAAAAATTTGAACATGTTTATGTTTTCTCTGAACCTTGAGATGATGGGAAAAAGGGAAAGGGAGAAAACATCTTCAAAATACTGACTATTCTTTCATAGTCACTTGCTCTTCCTCTTTATCCTCCAGAAAGGCATAGGAGTTACTGCAGGAGCAACAGTCACTGGGAACAGCACTTGGATGAGAAAACCATTAATTTGAACAGCTTTATTACATGCTAAACAGGAATCCCAGCACACAACAGGATTCCTGCTTAGCTCTTTGGTATATATTTTTTATTTCTGATAAAACTCAAAGTATTCTCAGTAAACCTTGCAGAGTGAAGATATATTTTTTTCTCCCACTGTTATAAAACAGAAATATATAAAACACAATGTCACTGAAGAGGCCAAGTTCAAACCTCTACCACCCACACTAATCCATACAAAATCCACTCTAATCTATGTATATTAATTCTTTCAACCACAGTAAAAATACCTATAGGTCTATAAAACTGCATTAAAAATACAACCTTGAATCCACTCCAAAGAAGTTAAGCTTTTGAAACAGCTCTAGATACACATGGCATGGAATTAATTTGAAAATGCATACTATGGCATTTTAGAGATATCACTTGAAATGTGTGGTCCTAATTTCTTTTATTTTGAAAGACAAAATTCATTCTGTATACAGACATAGATGATTTCTGGCAACCTCTGTGCCATAATTAACCCAAGTAATCAACAAATGGCGGTATCTCAAGCTTCGGAGTATGGAAATATTGCCAAATACCGACTTCATGAAGGCAATCACCACCAGTGTTTACCGAACCACATCATGGTTTTGGTGTTTCTTTCCAGAAGCTCCCACAGCTCTGTATATTAGGCTACCAGAGAGTAACCCGACACACTCATACACAAGAAACAAGCATGGAAAGTAGAGTGGGAGTACCTTTAAGGACCTAAGTCAACACTCCAGGGTAAAAATTGGTATAAAAGAGAGTTTGGTCCAAACATCTACCAAAAAGTCCTCTTTACAATACAACACAGCTATATTTGATTTTTGGACTGGGTTCTTAAAACAGGTGCTGCTAAGAAGAGCTTTTATGTTTTTGCCTGGCATGAACATAACTAGTTACAGAAGCAAGGAATTCTAAATGGAACTATACAGAGGTTCAGCCAAGGCAGTGCTCAGAACTTTGCAAAGAGACTCTGACAACATCCTTGGAACTTCTTCAGTACTATTGACAGTAGAGTAAATCTAGAAGTATTTATGAAGCATTTACATCAGTTCAGTGAAGCTCATAGTTTATATTTTAATCCCTGATAAACATTAAGGCAGCACAGGATATCTTGTGAAAATGTAAATGTTAGTCATCTTGTTATCTCTATTACAGGAAAAAATTATGTATTTAATATCTAAAAGTAATACTCTCTAAGACACGAAGCACAGACATGATAATACGGATTTTCAGGAAAAAATAGAATCTCGGGCCTCTTAAAGTATTTTAATGCATAACCTTAAAGAAGAAGATTATAAAATAAAGTATGCAACTTATTAATTTATCTGAATTTTATTGCTTTATTTCTAGACAACCTTAAGAGAAAAGAAAAAAATAAAAGCCTAGTTTTTCAAATATGCAGTATTCCTAAATACACAATAATGGAACATTATTTTATAAATAATGTATGAGAATTACGTCATTCTAGCAAATACTCTTGTTTTGACACTTGAAAAAAATGCTTTAGGAAAAATATTTGTAGAGAAAGTTCTGCAGAGAATTTACCTTTGAAAAATCAGTATCTCATAATCATTTTTTCAATAATAGCCATTTTTCAGTGAGCTGTAGAGGAATAGGTAGCGAATGTTCATGTAAAGAAAGACAGGAAGCCTTACCCTGAGCCTCTGAACTTGACAGCCTTGTTTCTCTGTCATCTTCAGAAAGTGACTGAAGTTTGAGTCATCAAGCAGGAGATATACTGCGATCCCTCTTGCAGATGCCTCCACGATTTCTCTAAAAATATCCACATCTGTAAACATATCCATAACAATGGCAATGACCTGAATCAAACAGAAAAGATGTAAATTATTGTATTGTATAAACAAGGATATAGAAATCTTCATGGAAGCTTGCACTGAGCAGCTAATACACCAGTATTTTTTATACATTAAAAAGTTCTCTTTTCCATGCTGTACCAGTTAACTTGGAAGGCTTTCCAAGGCCACCGGATCTTTTTTTTGAGAAATCATGTGATCACTTGTGTGACATTTCTCATAAGTATCTAAGTTTGGCAAAATGTTGTGTTGTGGGTTGTCTTGGTTTTGGCTGGAATTGAGTTGCTTTTGTTCCTAGTTGATGGTACAGCGTTGTGTTCTGGATTTAGTGTGAGAATAATGTAATAACAAACTGATGCTCTGGTGGTTGTTAGTAGTGCTTACCCCAAGTGAAGGACTTCTCAGTGTCCCATGCTCTGTCAGCAAGGACGTGCACAAGAAGCCGTGAGGGAGCACAGCAGAGGCAGCTGACCCAAACTGGCCAAAGGGATATTCCACATCATAGAGTGTCATGGTCAGTGCACAAACTGAGGGGAGTTGGCTGGGAGGGGCCAATCACTGCTCAGGGACTGGCTGGGCATTGGTCAATTTTCTTCATCCCACTGAGGGGACGACCGAGCAAGTGGGTGGGTGGAACTTTGTTGCTGGCTGCGGCTAAACCATGACAGGGGTGTGTGTAGTGTTTGGTTTTATGAGGAAAAAGAAATCCAGTAAAAGAGAAAGGAAGGGGAAAATAGCAATACAAATACAGCGGAAAAAACCTACACCATGAAAATATAACTGCAGTATGCATAAAAAAAAAGTTTCTGTACAAGGGACTTCTTAACCTTTCACCATTTTCTCTAAAGCTAATTGCTCCAGAGCTTGAAGTAGCCAATAAGCAGCCACTGAAGAGCTGGAGGCTGTCTTACTGGGACAAAACTTCATCAGATTTTGAGAGCTGGCTCAAGAAGATCAGAGTGCTGCACACCAGCAACCAACACCCTTCAATCCACAGGGATAAAGTAAGTGTGTCTGATTTGAAAAACCAATGTCCCGCTAGTGGTATTTTGGAAATATATATAGAAATGTTGTACTGTTGACGTATCATTAGCAATTTGGGATGAACTAGTGTTAAAACTTTAATGGAAATAAAAGAGGAAGAACTGGTGTCTGTGTAACTTTTAAAGATAAGATTTTTATCCACTAGAGTCTTCATGAAAAGTTCCAATGAGATGTCTCATGCAAATTCAAACCACATAAAGCCTTCACAGGTATCAGAGCAGGTTTTACCATTTTCACTAATCTTTAAACTACCTGTATATCAGCTATAAAGGTGTAATTGTTAAGTTGCAAGTACTCATCTTATTCTGGAACTGAAACATTTACCTCACTCACAAAATTTGTTAAATGCTGTTGCACACACTCAAGTAAAAGTTGTATGAATTACTTTTTTTTGAATCCCACCTGCTTAGAACTAAAAGCTTCACTTATGCCAAACATGTATTTAAAACACTATAAATATTAATGACAGTTGACTTACAGAAAATAAAAGTAAAATAACAATGTCATTAGAAAAGGTAAAAAGAGAGCTCCTGAAGTAGTAAAAAGGAAAGAACTTGACCTCTTCATCAAGAAGCAATAAACAGACTCTTTACAAATCCATCAGTCAGAGAGGAACTGAATAGTGTCAAAGAATTCAATTCTTTCAAAAATCTTAGGTAATATGCCAATGCACTACCTCATTTACTTTATTGACTTTTTGAAAATAAAACCTAAATGTGTTTTTTATCAGTACAAAATGTATTTCTTTATCTAAAGACTGAAAACACAAACATTGATCTTGACTCTAAGGTTCTCATCACTTTCAGACCGCACCTTCTGCTTGGTCTTGTTTCTGAGATACACAATGTTAACTGAACATGGCAACCCTATTTATTTATCTGTCTTGTTTCACTTGTGTCTCAGAAGAAAACTGCCAAGAGAGATCAAGTCTGGTAGGTAAAAAGACCAAAAGAAAAAGTCTATTCTCAAATAGTCTGTTTCATTACCTGTGTCCCCCTCCCTCTGAACTCCCTAACTTCTTCCCAGCCTTTTCTTTTCTTCAGATCTTCAAGAAATGGGTTCTCGTTACATTCTACAATCTATTTAAATGTAAGAGAAAAATCCTGAATGGATTCATTAGCATACATTGATATGAATACATGAAATATTCAAAACCCACAGTACAGTCTTCAAAAATAATTCTGATTTTCCTATGGCAGATATCTGAGATACTCACATATTTGCAGAATTTTGTGGTTGGAAAGACTGTTACTGGAAACGTGCAGGAGAAAACCCCACAAGAATGAGTAATAAAAACTAAAAACTAGAATGGCCATATCTATCTTTATGAAGAGGGGGGTAGAGAAATAAACACATAAGCAAGCAGGCCAGTTAGTTGGTGGCATGAGAGGGATGCATGTGCACTACTGTGCAGATATTTCACTTGGGAATGAACAGGGGAACCCTCTTCGTCTTCACTAGTAGAATTGTTCTTAAACCATTTAGCTTGTTAAATTTGGAGTAATTCAGCAAAGCATCACATTGTCTTGCAAGAAAATGCAGGTTTCACTTCCAGAGTTGGCACAGGGATTATATTTTGAAACCTGAAGCTTGCGCTGCCTGAAAAGTCCTTACCAGAATTTAAGTACATACATGCAAAGCCACAGTTGTGATCTGACAACCAACTGGGCATCCATTTGTGCATTCCCTGCAAACCAGAGATGGATGACTCCAGTTGAATGCCCTCATTAGGCTGTCCATTTACTCCTAGCAACACTCAATTAATCTATTAAACACAAACATAATTAGACTCAATTGCTGGAGAAGAGTACCAAATTTGAACAAAGCATATGATATACACATGATACATATGACATGTAAAAAGTCATTTACAGTGATAAGGTCATTTCTGTACACTGACTTCCATAAACCAAACTAGCTGTTTGACCTTAAACTATAGATTTTGATTCAGAAAGAGTGGATTCCATAAATGTCATGGAACATTCTGAACTTTGCATGTATTAAACTTCCTTTTTTTTCCCCTTTGTGTTTTTCCATTTAATAGGGGGATACGTACATTCCCCCAATTTGCCTACTTTGCAGCAGAACAGAGTATTGCACCTGGGAAAAGAAAAAGCCAATATAGTATTCAGGGCCCCAAATTTTGATTAATTAAGGAGACCAAGATTAGGAATTTACTTCAAACGAGGTATTCTATAAACGTGTACCTACTGTGTAGGTACCTAAAGTGTACCTACAACAGCTGCAGGATTAGTTTCTTGCTGCATCACTTTGGAGGAAAGTATTTCACTACTGTGTTTTCACATTTGTTTTTGCATTGCAGAGCTAATTCCACCCTCGTACTTACAAAAGGAACATAACAGTGAATTCCAGCAAGGAAAAAAAACTGATGGAATTCAAATTGCAGAAGATAGGTCAGAAAATCGCATATGCCATAATTTCTGTTTCTTTTGGGCATAATAGTACTATCCTGTGTCAAGAAAACCTCCCCAAGGCAGAAAGCTCCAGTGTTATACAGCACACTTCCTTACAAACTGCCGTTTTCTTTCCAAAGCATATTTGTTTTCCAAAATGCACAGGTCTTTTCAAAAGCAACCACTCATGCTTTTGAAGTAAATACAACAGCCATCCAACCATTCTGGGTACACCAGTTCCTTGATGAAAGCACCAGAATTTTGTGAGAACTTTCCAAACTTTTGCACAGTGATTATCACCCTGATCAAAAATGACCCTCATTTGGGAATAATCAAGCATTTTAAACTTTCAGGGATGAGAAAGCAGTTGGTAGAGTGGACACTTGCTGTGCATAATATCACGTAACACTGAAATTATGCACAGCAAGAGAAAACAACCACTACCTGGGTGGGTATTAGAGCCCATTTCAGTGATCAACTAAAAGTGAAGACAGTTTTTATGCTGGTTTTCTTCCCCCAAAATTAAATTTAAATAATCTTTGCTTGTCACTACTAATATTTTTATCTTATCTACCAATTATTTTTTTTTAAAGTGATGCAAGTTTTTTA
This sequence comes from Atrichornis clamosus, assembly GCA_013400975.1. Classification (NCBI taxonomy): domain Eukaryota; kingdom Metazoa; phylum Chordata; class Aves; order Passeriformes; family Menuridae; genus Atrichornis; species Atrichornis clamosus. The sequence continues at coordinate 100,491 of WBMZ01005593.1, forward strand.
AGATTTAAATTTGGTTTCAATTACATTCTTACAGAAGAAGAAAATCTGCTGAAGTCAATAAGCACAAAACAAAACTAATAAGGCTGACAGTTTGTTCAACTTAACTGAAGGCAGCAGTAGAGCCATAGGCTATTATTCTTACTACTATCTTGACACTAAGACTATGATTTGCAACAGAAAAATAAAGCTACACACGCTATTTTAGCATTTTAAAAACATGTAAGTGTAGGCAGGAAATTATAATATTTTTGAACACAATTTTATGGCAAATATACTAAACCACATTTTTCAGTGATCTGATTTATTTAATTTGCATATTAGTGAGGAAAGTACCATTTTAAAGCTCTAGCTCTAAACTATCATTACTTAATACATAGTTCTTTTCATTTTTTCAAAGTTTTTAATAATCTTCAAGTTTGGGAAATGACTGTCTCCTACACAAAATGCTAGTGACAAGGTTTGTGAAAGACACACATTTGTTTTGAAGTTAAAACAAACAGCTATAGCTGAAATATCCTGCAAAATTATGCATATTTTTGCTAAAGAGGAGATTAAGTACAAGGTAACATGGCAACACACTGGATATTATGACACTGTAAACGGAGGCTGATGTTCAGTTCTGTCATATCTATTATGTTACAGGGTAAGTTATTGCTAGTTTGGGCCCATTCATGTGCATTATGTTTGCTAAAATGGTTCTCGCCTTCAGAAACTAACTCTATTCAAAAGCTTATCTAGACAGAAGCTGCCAATCCCAACAGTTACACTTATCTGAGTGTAAACATCTCCTGAGTATGTCCATGGAGGGCCACCAGGAGGGCACCTGCCGTGCGCAGAGTAAATGAAGAAGCTGGGTTGTTCAGTCTGGAGCAAAGGTGGTTTCAGGGAGTCTTACAGCAGTTCCCAGTACTCTACAGGGAAGTTCTCGAGCAGACAAAGTCAGGCTCTTCACAGTGATGGCAGGACAAAAGACAAGGGTCAAACCAACACAAGAACAGTTCTGACTGGATATAGGGAAACCCCTTATTCCCACAAAGACAGGCCAGCAGTAGGGCAGGTTGCCCAGAGCGGTTGTCCCGTTTCCACCCTTGGAGGTTTTCAAGACCCAACTGGATAAAGCCTTGAGCAACCTGATCAGAAACTACCACTACCATGCTTTGAGTAGGAGGTTGGGCTGCAGACCTCATGAGGTCCCTTCCAACTTATCAAATCTGCAACTCAGTGATTCAGAGATCTTCACTCTCATCATTGTCAAAATGAAAGCAAATTTTGCCATGTTTGGTAGTAATGATAACCTTTGCTGTCAGGCTTGAAGAAAAGAGAGACTATAAACAAAGAACACTGAGAAACAAAGGAGTTTTTCTGCTTAACTTCTCCCATTTTTGTTAAGATAAAAGTCAGTGGATTTTAATCTTCATATGAGTTTTAGGACATCAAAATCAACTTTTAATGTGCGTGCTCTGAAATTCAGGCATAGATGTAACAGAAGGCCTTTACTGCTAGTGCTCAGTAACCCTGTTTTGTGAACCACCAACAGTTTCATTATGTCAGTATTAACACTTTTTTCACAAACGTGAATTATAATTCTCTAAGCTGTATATTACAGTGTGTGTCATTTAACAATTTGCTATTAAGAGTAAAAATACAGGAATCCTCTAATTCAACTCTTCCTTAGGGCGGGCTTTACTAGTGACACCTACCAATATCAATGGCCTACTAAGGAATAACGCTAAAGACCTACCTTACACTGCAAGAGTATTGATTTCTTGTAACCTACATGAGGCTTACTTTGGGCATGATATGACAAAAATCCGTATTGCTGGGCAATGCTTTTGAATGTCACCACCCTTTCTCACTCCAAGAACAAAGAACCACATCTCTGACAGAAACATTAATTCTATTTTCATTGACCTCTTCTCTGGTACTCCAGTCAAATCCCTTTTTGCAGATCTCTGTTTTGGGGAGAATCTCCTGGTGGCACATGCTCAGTGCTATCTGAGTCTGGCCTTTCTCCGAGAGTAGGCAATGGCAGCAGCGAGGAAGGAAGATACACTGCTGTGTACCTTGCTGTTAGGAGGCAGGCAGCAAATTGACTGAGTGAGTTTCAGGCGTCATAAAAGAAAGAGACAAATTTTGTGATCAGTGCACACAACCTTCCCTCTGGTAAGCTATATAATATGTTCCACAAATTACTGTGGGTTTTTTCAATTATATTGTGTTGTTTTTTAAGGTGGAGAGTCTGGATCCAGTTTATGCTTTCTGCAATTCATATTAGCAGCACCCTAATAAACCATCTATTACCTTTACTTTCTGGCGTTGTTGCTCACACCAGGATGCTTCTAAGATGCAAGTTTATTAATTTTGTATTAATTTTCAAAATTGAAGACAGCCCTGAAATGCATTGCACAACACATCCTTTCACTGCAATATGTACGCTGAAGCCATTATGAGTTGCACCTGAATATCTCGGGTCACCTTTGTTCTGGATGAATTGCTGAGGTCTAACACAGCAGTAACAGATGAGAAGTCTTGTAATAAAGTGCCAAAGAGCAGAATAATGAGGTGAGCCTTTTTCTGTAAATACAGCTCAATACAGTAATGCAAATAGTAATCAAACATCTGAGTATGATCCGTTCTCCTACAATATCTGTGGCAATGTAATGGAACAAATACTGAGGTGATTTATACCTATGCAACATTCATGAAATTAATGTCATTACTTGTTGTATTGTCACTACTTGTATTATCATCATAATTGACCCCCTGAGAGCTTATTTAATTTATTTAATTTGGCTCCAGAGACACGGAGCAATAGACAATAACTATACAGTGTACTTGGAAATGTTTTTCCATTATTGCATTCTTAAAAAGCAATTTAATTAACTGCAGGATGAAGTCTGGCACTTCACTATTACAGGCAGCTACATCACCTCAGAATCAGCTCTCCTAACCCTCACTATCCCCTTTTCCTCCTCCTGCTCCAAAACATTGCCACCATTAACTCTGAAGATAGAAAAACAGAGCCTCTCAGAACGAAGCACACCTTCTGTTCTGACCACCAAGCTTCATTTTATAATGTTACATACCACCTACACAACCTAAGAATTTTAAAGTGAAAACTAAGCTTAAATGGAATAAAAATTCACTTCAACATTCACAGTCTTCAATAACCTCAACACCTTCTCTCTGCAACGCGATGTCAGACATATTCAACACCAACACAAATTAATATGAAAAAGTTCACTGTTCAGGAAACATAAGGTAAACTAAAATTCCAGATATCTCCTGCAATACAGTAAGGAAAACCAATGCAAACTATTTGAAAATTAAGAATGCAGGTAACCACAAAAAGCACACACAAATAGTTTAAACCGCGTTTAACTGTGTTTAAAACGTGTAGTCCACATGGTGAAGCCTCACCTCTCCAAGAAACACATACAAAAGATATGTGGCTATCAGTAACATGGGACTATGTTCTAATTCTGGCAGCAAAGAATAATATGACAGTAAGAACAGGAACTCAGAAGAAGAATGAAATTTTACTTTGAAAAACACTGAGAAGATTACTTTTTCACAGTGAACAATCTTCTAACAACTACACAAGAATTCTGCCTTTTTCTCCATTTGGCAACTTTTATATAGCTTACTATGTCTAAAACAGATCAGAAGATCAGCATTAGCTCTTTGACAAGTGAAACTAAAACCAATACAAAAGTAAAGTTCTCTGAAATGTAAATAAGACTGTTTCCTCTGAAAAGGGAATGTACAGTAGCCTTCTGCATTACCTTTCAGAAAGCTATTGCAGGCCATGCTAGCAAGTCATACATACACCATCTGAAAGTGACACCTTCTGTGTTACCTCTTCCAATTCACGCAACTGTGAATTCTATCTTGCAAAACTTATGGGAGTGAGCTACATTAATTCTATAAACGTGATCTTTATCTATGGGTTTGGTAGTTGTTATTCTGGCTGAAGGATTAGTAAGAACTCAGCTTGAGCTGGCCAAATTATAGGAGACACCACCTCTCTCTGGCCAACAGCAGAGGCAATAATTCCTCTGAAGCTTTACTTCCACACATGCAGAATTGAGTGTCATCAAGTCATGGCAATGAGAAGACAGAAGGGAATATTCCAGGAGTTCTTCATGGGGACTTGCCAAAAAGCATTTATATACCTCATCCTTGGAATAAAGAATCTGCAAAGAAACAGCTGCTGCCCAGCACTGGCACACCATAGACAAGAAAATATTTACCTAAATCTGCAAAGAACTGCCATGCATGATTAAAACAACAACAATTCACAATGCTCAATTTTAACACTTTCTTTAGTGCTTGCAATGCTCCCATCAATAACTAAAATGCTTTTGGTATTTAGCAAGCAAGCTGTGTTCTGTCACTGAGAACAGAAGCAGGCAGAGGTCCTACAGAGAAGCACATAAGGCAGCACAGAAAATCCTTGGCAAGATGGATGGAACACATTAGGGACCTTACTCTGGCCTTTCTTCTCTTGCCATTGATATCATTGCTCTATTCCCAGTGCCATGTGGGCTGCAGCTGGTTGGGTAGCAAGATTCTAATATTTGTATTCAGCTCTTCAGAATGTTCATATGCAGTTGTTATTTTGAGAAGCTGCCAAACTTTTCCTGATGAAAGCAAACAGAAAGGAAATGCCAGGATTTCTGATGGCCTATGACTCTGCTATACCACAATGGAAATTCATGACAAAAATAAAAGGTACTTCTCTAGCCTATGGCTTTCTCTATGATGAATTTCAAAGACTTGCGGCTTCAGAATTTATTTTTTTTTAATTTAAAAGAGTATTATCAGCTTTAATATGTGGCTTCTCATGGGAACCCTTAATATTTAGGGAATGTTTAGGCTATTTGAATTAATATTGTCATTTTATACTTTTTATTTTTATTTTGAATTTGTTTATAAGTAGAAGCACTTATTTATTCATGTGTGCAGTATTCACTGATTGCCCAAAACCAAACAATGCACAACAGTGTGATAAGTCTTAATTATTTTATTTAAAAGTGCCAATAGTAATTAGAACTAAACTCTTAACATATTTTACTTTTTGATGTGTCATGCAGGATTTAAAACCTCATAGGACAACCTCAGACAGCAGTCTCAGTTTTGAGATTCACACCAAATAACTGGAGTATTTGTAAGAGTAGTAGATGCCCCTGGCCAGTTTCTGCCTGACTAAGGGAAGTATGAGTTGACCACTGCACAGTTGAAAATTCTTTCAATACTTGAAATTATGAATGGCTGTCATAAATTTTCATACTCAGCTGAGAACATGTGAAAGGGACACCTCAAATGCAGGGGGATGGGGGGAATGCAAAGGGAGAAAAACATTTTTTAAAATGTACTAAAACTGTCCTTTCAAATTGCTCCTGCTTAAAACTGCTCCTCATGCCATGGTAAACTAGATTGGACACCAATATTTCTGAGGGCTCTTTTTGTGATTTCCTTCAAGAAATATTAAAATAATTGACTGCTTATCAAAGAGTCAAAGTAAGTGTCTGAGATTTCAGCTAATCTAGGTAACAATTCTAGAGAATATTTTGGGGGGGTTGCGACCTTTAAGAGTACATTTTGGTGGGGTTTCTTAGATCGGGAATGAACTGATGTTCTGAGACAGTCTGCCTTCCCACTGCTCCACTTGGTTTCCTCAAGAATCCTGTATAAGCACGTTTTCAACACTAAACCCTGCTTCCTGAGCATTTACATATTGAAAAACACTAGACAATGTATAAAACTCCATGATATTAATGAACGCTTACAGGCTGTAAACTTTAAACTATATAACAAAAGCATTTCTTAAAGTATAGAACTTCGTTGGCATTTGTTAATTAAACACTTGGAAACAATGGAAGATTCTCTTAGTCAAAGGCAGACTTATGGGAAGAAGAGATGATTCAGACCAACTTTTCTGGACTGGGAAGAATAATTTTGCTTTTAAGTTCGCTTATGCAAGAGTTGTGTACTGTTTGTCATCTTTGAGACCTTAATATTAAACATGTTTCTGAAACTAAATTAAATGGGAAGAGCTGAATATCTAATATTTGTATTTTATAAATAAGCTACATACTTAAAAGATCCTGTACAGGTTTCAATGTTTCTGCTAGTATGTGTATATATATATATATTTTTCAGAAAAAAAATAATCCAGTAAGACATAACTACATAGTTCAATTGTATAATACTGCCTGAAATCCCTTGCTCTTACTTATAAGAATAAGTAGGTACTACAGCTACAATTTGCACAAAAGAAGAGAATCAAAAAAGAAAGGCAGGTACTTAACACAGGGATGGAAATAGTGCTTCCATAGTAGATGCTGGAAAAGAATGGAGTTAGATGAAAGTAAGTGTCTCAAAAGCAGGAAACAGTTATTTTTGTATTTCTACGCACATGAAAATTTTGGTGGATCCAAGTCAGCACATAAACCTGATGTTGATTCAGATGGACTTTAGAATGCCTATAAGCAGTATGTTAAGCACAGTCCACACAGATGGCCTACCAAATATTTTTAGCATGTGGAAAAATAAAAACATACAGTTGTGGAAGACTTGTAGGCCATGCACTGTTAACTCCCTAAGTCTTATACCAGGGTGACCTTTCATCAAGCAAACACAAATTCATGAGAAGACTAATATTTTCTAACATGAGAGACATTGCATCCAAGAGAAAACAAATCTATTTTTGTAGGCAGTGCCCAATTAAACAAAAAGTTAATTCACCAGATTTCAAATCAGTGGAAGCCTACAAACCAAAGAGTGTGGCATGATTATACACCTGACTTAATGACCTTAGTAGTGAGAAACAAGTCCTAATTATATCATTAATTGTTGAAGGTTAGTCCTCTACAGACACTCAAAACTTCTTATCCCAAAAGGCTGATTGCATAATCCTAAGGAACACTGCTAGTGAAAGTGTTTCAGAGATAAATGTAGAAGAAAAAGAGGAATAAAAAATGGGGAGTCCTTGCAGAAGACACTGTTGTATGTCCACAAACTCCAACTGAGACTAGAACCAATTCTGATTAAAAACCTCCTCCAGTTCATGGTCTAGAGAAGGTCATACTAAAGTGAAGAAAGGAGTCCTCAACAGAGGCTCCAGCCAGTCCTTGGAAAGTAGTGGCACAATTTCTTTGTCTTTAGGTTAAGAAGGTTAAGAAGGAACATTACAGTCTACTGCAATACAGCAATATTTGTTGCAGCTGCAGTTAGCAGACCTGGATAGTTTACACCTAAGACAGCAAAATAATTTTGCTGTTGGTCATTTTTAATTAAACTTTTGAGTATTAGGGAAATAATGCTTATGCACAATATTCAAAAAACAGCTTGATGACCAAGTTGGTTGCTCAGTCTGACCTCTGAAAGGAAAACCAACACAAGAGTCAGTGAATACAGAAAAAAAGGCTAATCATATATTTACAGAAGGGTAAGCGGAAAACACCTTTTCAAATATTGCTTATTTCAACCTTTTTCAAAATACAGCTTTTGTGTTCAGCTTCATACATGTGATTGAAAGTCAGTAATAGACAAATGAGGTATACACACTCAAGGACTGGTTAGTAGCCAGATTTTTAAAGCAGTTGTCCAATGGAAAAATTTTGATTGCATGCATTTCTAGCAGCTTGTAAGGCTCAATGATATTAAAGATTTTCATATTGCAGTCACAAAAGTGCAAGTAATTTACAGATTATTATGGCCTATTTCTGTTATCCCCTTTCCTTCCTCCTCTGACTGCCTTCCCCTTACTTCCCTCTTCACTCTCTTCTCTCCCCTTTCCCTCTACCCCTTCACTCCCTTAATTCTGTCTTTCTCCCTTCCTGTCCCTTCCTCCCTCTTTCAAGGGAGGAACTCCAAACTCATTTACATTTGAGATTGGATAAAACCTGGATATTGGATACTGAATATGGGCTTAAAACATGTTCCTAGGCATTTTATACAAACTTAAAAATACTCCATTTTTTATTGCACATTTTATGATCATATCCTTATGATATTCACAATAAAGCTTTTGCTTCCTGCTACAGCTACTATTTACTTCAGTGCCACTCATTTCAAACTCTATAGATGTACTTAAATGTGTTTAAGGAGGTCAACTTGAGCAGTAATATGGTTAGGGTAAACCAAAAAGACACAGAATGCAGGCTGTTTAAAATTACTGGTCACAGGTCAGTGATGGGTCATATAAAGGAAAGACAGTGATCTGGTATAAATAAGACAGGATGAATAATGAGAAGTTTCTGCAGGGTTTAGCTCTGCCAGATTGTCTGTTCACCTTTAAAACTTTTCCAGTTTAGCTACATGACATAGTAAAATGCATTAATAAGCAAAAATAATATGCCTAGACAACACCTGTAGTAACATTTATATTGCAAAAAAAAGCAACTGCAATGATGTCAGATCAGTATTCTGATACATATATTACAGACATAAAGTATGCCTGCCTAAGTCCATATGGCACATAGGTACATCTGAATGCCGGTAAACAACCCAACCAGATGATTTAAACTATTTACTTTTTTAAACATGCTGCCAACAGAGCAGGAACCTTCCCTGATACTCGTGAGAAGCAGATTACACCACCTGCTCATCGAGCAGCCACAGCTACTTGTGCAACATATTGCTAATGACGGTGTGCTGGCAGACTGTATTTCAATTTCACCTATTTTAAAGACAGGTTTTGAAACTAATTAATTAATTGTTGTCTGCAAATCATGTTCAGATCCTCAGGTGAAATCCATTACCCTGGCATGCTAGATTATTTATTATAGATTAAATGAAAAAGGAAAAAAATAATTGCAGACTAGTCTGAAACCATCAGCAGAATGCGCTAAAGATAAGAAAAGATTAATCTTGTTAATAAGTAATTATGTGCAGCCTTTCAGGAAGAAAACAGATTCATATTTTTATGCACATTAACATATGGAGCAAGAAGTCTAAAATAGTAGCGAAGCAATTATAGAAACCCTTCTCAAACCTCCTGTGAAGCAAACTGAAATGAAGAAGATAAGTAATGCTACAATTCTTGTAGCCCCAGTGCAGTGAACAGTGAATTAGAACTAAACAAGGTACCTAACAAAATTTAATTCCTGAATCAAATGCAGCACTTCAAAAATCAAACAAGAAAATAATTACAAGTAAAACTATTATTAAAGAGTTATAATTTCAGTACCAATCATATGTTGTAAAAATATTGTATTTATAAAAATTATTTCAACTTTTAAACCCTCTAAAAGCTTTTTAAGAGAAACCTGACAATTCTTGTTCAAGGGTGAATCTTCCACAGGCAATGAGGGATTTGAGGGAGTTGCAAGTCAAGGGATAAGAAAATGAATTAATAGACATAATTTAAAAAAATTTAAAGAAACATTTCTTTCTTATTCCTTTCTGCCAGGTTTTTGCTCAACTGACCTTTTGTCTTTATGTGAGCTAACTTTTGCATAACCATCTTTGTCAAACAGTAAGACATACAACTTAAGAATTATCTTGGTGACACTGTATTTTTGTAAATGCAGTTAGCATCAGCTATCACTGATCTACATACAGCTCTTCCACAAGACCACAGAAGGATTAATGCATCACTTGCAATTTCATACTGCATTATGCAAAATCACAGTAAAAACTATTTGATCTTTGTCATAAAGTCTGATCAGGTATTTATAATACTCCATCTTTGAGATCTACTACTCTTTCCATTTAAATGTAAAAGTTTATTTTTAATGGTTAAAAGTTTATTAAATGTATTTATAATGTTTTCTTAAATCAGAGCCCTAGATCACTTCCAGGACACATCTGGGGAGGAGCAGACACACAGCCAGGCTCCAAGAGTTACACAATCCAGACTCCATCTGCCTCAGCCACCGATGGGCACTTTCATCCTATGCTCATGGTCTGCTCCTCTCATTTTTCTCATTCTCACAAGCGTAGGATGCATAATGAAGCATTCGTTCAAGAATGAATAAAATGAGCAGTTATTCAAACAAATGAGTTATCACTGTGCAAGTAACTGAATCCTCTATACTCAATTGAGCTAGTGACCAATATGGCAAATTAATAAGGTTTTATTAATGGGTAGAAGAGAAATGTTATCACAAGTCTTCCACTGTACAGCTTCATGTATATGAGAGCATTCCCCCTTCTACAAAATATTCCTCCTGATGTGCAGTGCATGCCAGTTCACACACACACACACACACCTAACCTCCATTTGGGTAATGATAATCAAAGATCTAATCAGGAAGCATGTTGAACATCTGCAAGAAATGCAAAGCTCCTGCTAGGACAAGGGGGTTTCCTCCAAAACATCACAGCAGATACCTGGATTTAAGTAGGGAGGAAGAAGAAAATGTCTCAGGGACACCTCCTCCAGCTCTTCAGTGGCTTTGTTTGTAAGATTTGCTGCCTCTTTGTGCCAGTGAACCCCTGCAGCCACCAAACATTCCCGTGTTGAATAGCTGTGTACGTCAAGGGCATATATGCTAGGAAACGTGAGGGGCAGAGAGGGAAATTCACTTCTTTTACCATCAAAAGCAGAACCTTCTAATAATAAAGAGCAAAAGCAGAAACACCACTGACCAAACCACCCATGGATTTACATTAAGTCACGTTCTGTTGGAAAATTGGCTCTGTTGGAAAATGTGCCAAGCATGCTAATAGCTTAATATACTAGATAACTTTAGTTGCTTGAAGTAAGGATGGAGATGAGAACCTGCAATACAGCTCTGTGGAGGAGAGGTGAGCATTTTATTCCAAGAACACTTTAGAAAGTGTTGCTTTTTGATGCAAACTAGTGCCTTTCAAATAAATATTTGTTCTTATGAAGTACCTCTCTGATCCCAGGAAATACCTTCCCTAGAGTAACCTGCCCACTCCAAATTCATGCCAAAAAGGCTCTCCATACCAGACTGCTATGCACCCTGTGCATGTGTGCATGCCTGGAGTCCCTGCTTTCCTTAGCACAGTGTGTACATGTGCATGTAGAGGACTGCATGAACATGCACATACACTGACTGAAAAAAATGCATTTTATTATTTGCCGCTTTCCTTTAGATTAAAGGTTTCAAACCAGCACTATACTGACAAGAGAGTGGGAAAAAAAAGCATTCATTTCAGATGTAACAGGACAGCTTTTATCCTTTTTTCTTGCTCACGTAAAAAGGTGTACATCTTTTCCTGTTCTTCAGAGTCTTTCCCTGTAATTCTGGACCTGCTTTCATGTGTTGGTACAGTGTGCACTCCCTAGAGATATGAGGCACAGCTGTCAGGAAGGAATTTTTCGGAGAGTTTATAATTTTTGGTCAACTGTGACCAGCAATTGGTAATTAAAAGATACTCCAGTCTCTTTTCAATCTTAAAAAAATGCAATATTCATCATTTTCCTTGACACAGGAACAAGTTTTGCAATGAAACCAGAGTCAGGTATGCAACAGATATGGCTTTCACAACATTTCTGTGAGTGATTGAGTATTTGCTGAAACGCAACCTAAATTAGAAACAGTACTTCAAATGAACAACAAAAAAAAGTATTTTTTGTTTCTCACTAATACATAGAGGAACACTGTGAGAAGTAACATCAGAACATGAGCAGATAATGGGGAAGCAAACAATTCTGTTTTGTATTTGGATATTACTGAAGTATTTCTGCTTGAATGCCCTAAAGCAAACAAACAATCTCATGGACAGAACAAATAAACAAAATGCTGGTGCAAAATATAAAGTTTTAAACCACTGGAAGCACCCGAAAAAGGTAGGTTTCAGCTTACGCTCTTGAAACTGTGTTCCCTACCCCTAGCACGTGAGTACTCCCATATGTATGTCTTCACAAATCACTCTGAGATAATATTCATATTAATAAATGAGAAGTTTGTGTTCTACAAGAAATTTCTATATAGGTCTTCCAAATCCTAGACCGATGTATTTAATCACAAAACCTTTAATATTCAGCAAAAATAAAAACACACAAAAATCTCATATTTTTAAAAGGATGTGCAAGACCTTTGAATGGATACAAATGCAGCAAACTAGAAAAGCATGTGTTTCACTCCCATTTTAGCCAGTTCTAGAAGATATTAGCATAGAAATGTATTTTTAATAGATAGATTTTTAATGTTATTTACGATCTCCCAAATCATCCATGGCACAACTAAAAAACCAGAAACTTACTGAAGTCTGCTTCTGCTACTTCTCTGTCATAAAAGACTCTGGAAAAATTACCAGAAAAAATAAGCATCTTCTAAATTTCTTCTTAAGTTACTTACAGTAACACATGCAAACAGAAGGTTTTCACCTGTAAAGCACAAACCATTCCATAAATGCGGGAAAAACATATTGCATCTATTTTTATCTGGGAAACTGAACAGGGCGTGTGTATGTGCATGTCACAGTGCTGTCCTGTGCAGGGACATCTGAGTCAGCCCACTGCTAATGGGCTTAGCTACTGGAAACAGCCTAGTCACGCTGAGGTGATGCTCCAAGGAGGTGAAGACGCCCTGCTCCTCGTGAGTGTCCTCACTGCACTGATCCCTGCTGTGCAAGCAGATCCTCAGAGGCCAGTGGCTGGTGTTTATGGAGAGGCCGAGCATCCCGAGGTCCCTATGAAAGCAATCCCTGCGGCTACAATGCAGCATGAGCCAAGCCTCACTCTCCAGTCCTGCATTTAAAATTCTCTGCACTTTCTCTTTTGGCTGACTGTCATGTGGAGTGATGAGATACACAAGCAGAAAGCTCAAGCAGGCTTGGTCTGGGCTTGCAACTTGAGTTTCCTCATGGAAATTCCATCACTTTTAAGTGATTGTCCAGAAATAAAATCTGATCTACAGAGCAATTATGAATGAGTTACCCAGGAGTGTAGACTGTAAGACTAGCACACAAGTATTTTAAGGTCAGATTTATTCTTAGTATCAGCTCTTTGAAGATGCAACACTGTCAGGCTTGTGTTGTGCAGGGAGTCAGATGTCATCATTACGGTCCCTTCTGACATCAAAACCTGTGAATCTCTCAGTTTTATCAACCTCTGCTGATTTTGCAGTCTGGAAATGGTTGTAAAGATGAATAGGGAGAGCCCCAACAAGCTGCGAGTCTTTAAAGTATACAAACACTGATTACAGGCTCATGCTTACCCAGCTCTTTTTCAGAACAACTTCTAGTAAAACCAATTAGAAAATTGTCTCTGAAAAGGAAGGCAATGACAGGGCTCACGAAGAGGACACACAAGCACAAACACAGTACAAGCAGCAACATATAATCAAGAAGTAAAGAAGAATGATTTATTTTAAAAAATTGCATTCATTAAAATACCAGAATAACTGCTAGTCTTGGGGGGAGATCATGTCTCTGTGAATGAGTTCAAAACTAAAGCACTGGGATTTTGAGGGGAATGAACCTGGAGCATAGGAACTCTCACTGGATACAGCACAAAGAGTCACTTCAATTTCCCAGGCACAGAGCACCCAAAAGCATGCCTAAAAAACCCCAAGGAAGCAAAACCTGCAGATTCTCTGAAACCTCCAGGAACATTTTACAACTTGAAAACAATGAAACATTTAATTTGAGATTTTCTTGGTTTTGTGGTTTTGAGCAAATATGAGAATAGAAGGAAAAAGAGCGTATAGTTTATTCACAATAAAATCCTTCCCGGACAACCTGCTGACCTTCAAGAGCCAACCATGACTTTGAAATTAATTAAAATGTCCTAAGTGAAATACCATTCTCAGTTTTCATAATGCATTAATTTAGTTAACTATGTTAGTAAATACACAGAAAAATTTTTGGCATACATCATATTTGTAAGTGTTCTGCATTTCAGCCTGTGGCAGCTACTGACAGCAAGCTTTTCAATGAAATTCCAGATTTTGTGTGTGTGTGTGTGTGTGTGTATTTATTTACATAACTATTTTGTAACCTGTAAATACAGATTATTTAAAAACGTTTAAAGTCAGTCTTTTCTTCTTTTTTTCAACAGGTAATGAGATTTCTTCTATTTGATTTATATATTCCACAGTCATAAAATTGATCCAAAGAGGATGCTTAACGTTTTTACTGTTTCAGGCCAAAATCCAATTTAGAGCCACAGATAAGCAATTTAAAAACAAAACCAGAACAGCTCAATGCTTGTTACTTACACTATAATTGCTTCGTTCATAGCTGTTGAAAAAGAAAAAATAAAATCCAGTGTATTTTTACTGTAATTTAGCACAGTCAGTGGAAGTCACTAATTCATAAAAAAAGGAAGTATTGGATTATTCTTAATCCGTATGTTACAATTCTTTCTGTATTTCTAAATTCTTCCTCTCTAGAGAAGTACCTTAAAGTCCGGTCAAAGTGATTTTTTTCATAATCTCCAAACAGGAGTGTATTTAGCATAATCATCAGAAACATCTGCACTGTTAGGATGGCAATGCCTCCAATGGGCATCCACAAGAAGTTTTTTGTACCATATCAGGGATTTTTTTCTTGAGGAAAAAATTTAGATTTTTGACACACATTCAAGAAAAGCTGATTAAAGAGTCTGCCCAAATTTAGATCTACTGATAAGGAAAAGCTATGCTTAAACCTATGTCTGCTTCTTTTTGCATGTGCTGTATATATTATGAATCCCCACACATGCTGTATGACAATAAACAGCTCTGAGTAAGTTCTGTTTGAGTTTTTAAAACTAGAAAGTCTGTGTGAACTTAGGGGTGAACTGAAACGCAGCCAACAATGCTACTGTTACTTCTTTAAAACAATCAGAAAGATTTCTGTATTTGGAATTAAAATGTCACAGCTTTTTGTTTCTCATTCAGTACTGTATTTCCACAACAGACAACTATAACTGAGTTACTAGAATGTTTCTGTCAATGTTCTTAGCTGGAAATCCCCAAAAATCTTTAAACACCTAGGTTTTTGTGGAATTTTCAAACTAATTACATTCTATGGAAGCAAGTCTGACAAGGATCATCTTCTAATTCTTTCAGATAGAGTATTCAGTTTTGTAACTTCAATGCCTACATTAAAGTCCTATTATTACATATTTCAGAAATTATATATTTTCCCTTTTCTAATTATCTGTATTTTTGTTATGTGCAGTCTACTACTTTAAAAATAGACAGCTGGGTTATGACCTAGGCAGTAACACATTAAACTGAAATGCTTTCCTCTTTTACTTTGTATCTCAAAGGACTACTTTGTACAATTAAATTTAGCAAATAACCTCCTCAGACAGTATGAGCAATGTCTCTCCACAGAATTTAGCAGATGATAAAATTCTGATCCCTAGAATTTTTTGAAACACCACTAAGAAAATTCAAAAGAGGTATGTCTATCTGTGTACACACCGTTTTGTATCAACATAATGTCATAACTGTCCATTTCTTGAGGTGATTGTTTTGTTTTAATTTAAGAATATGGAGCATTTGAAAAACAAAATCCATAAGCTATTTTGGACAGTTCTACCAAAATAAGTGAATTCCAGATGTTCACTTCTTAGTATTTTTTTCCTTTGTTTTTCTTACTTGCATGCCAGCATGCATGAAAAAGTGCATGCATGCTTTTAATATATATTTTACAATCATTTCAAAAGCCTTAAGAGTACCAATTGAGAAACTTCTCCATGGAATTTACCTTGAAGTATAAGCTCAGTAACCATGTGCAATGTGGCAGAATATAATATCCCCAGTATAAACTGTTAAGGTTTGCTAGCAGAGGGCTAAATCATTTTGGTTAACGCCATAGAAAACTACAGAAAAAAACGTTCTTTGATAGACGTTCTGTATTGGCAAAATCTGTTCTTGCTCTTTATGTGCCAACATGATAAATTAGTCTCACTCTTGTATTTCTTTTGAAGGGACCAGCCCATCTTCTATAACATTCATATGTGCATCCATCCTGCTTCTGCAGGACCTGGGCCTGAATGCAGGGATCAGTAGAGGAGGACTGAGGGGGATGGCACAGCATCTGGGGTACGGAAAATGTTCTGTCGGTTCCAATGCTTTGCTCAGGTTTCAGATACCTAGTTGTTCCACTCAGTTTTATTTAGACTAAAAAAATTACAGCAGTCTGCTTGGAAACACATTATTCTTTTTTTAATTGCTCACAGTGGATGCAACCAACTGAAGATGTAGCTCATTTTGTACTACAAATGTACTGTGGCACGATTTAAGAGAGAGATTAATTAAACATTTAAAATCAGATCCTTAATGATACATGGCCATATCCCTAGGCATCAGTCCTGCAAACACATGAATGTTAAGTTAATGGAGCCTCTCATGTACACAAATTAAAGTATTTAAATCCTCTCAGAATTAGGGATCTAATTTTGCTTGAAGAAAAAAGTCATCTCTGAGCAGGTATTATATTTTTGCCTCTCTGCCCTTTACTAAATATCCCCCCCACAAAAATTCTTTTCTACTTTTATTTGATGTATTGTTTGACAAAACGAGATGAAAATCCATTGTGTATACAAGTCATGGTTGCAATTAAATAGCCTACTGTCATTTCTAATACACAATTACTCAATCTCTAAACTTCGTCATTATTGCCAAAAACATCAATAAGACAGTCCTAATTAGAAAACATAAACTCAAAACTAAAATTTAATCTGTTAGATGCATAATTTATAATGAAAATCAAAAACATGGCAATAAAATTGAGATATTTGACTAGCTATTCCAAAGCATTGCTGTGTTTCTAACATCATGATGGTGTTTTACAAGTTCCTACTGGGAGTGACAGAGGGTGGGGCAAAAGACACAAACTCCACACAGTAAGCACTGTCTTCAGGTGTGTTGACTGGCATCCTGCAAGGCAGCTACATCTCTTTATTGACCTCAGAGGGAGATCTTATCCCCAGATGTCACTGGGAACTACTTTCCAGAAAGATGCCAGAAGTGTCTAGAGCAGGCAGCAAACACTCACCTCTGCCTGAGGTGCACAATTAAAGGAGAAAGGACAGAGGAGATAGGGCTGTCCAAGGGATAGAGCTGGAGTGGGCAGCAAAGAGGGAGGAGAAGGAAAGAAGAACTACAACCAAAAATGTACAGGTTTCCTATCGTACTGTAAGTATGGTCACTTCAGCACAAACAACTTTCGTGCCTTACTTCCATCCCTTTCATACAGATTCTCAGGGAGTTCCTTCAGATCCATGCACACCACCACAGAGTAGAGGCTGGATGGTGCAAACACTGGTCCATTGTTTATGTCTTAAGCTGTCCCCTTCTACATGATGTTCTAAGATGCCAGTCAGCTCAAGTTGCCAGCATTTTCACCCTGGGTGCAGGCTCCAGAGCGTTACGGTCCCTCAGAAGATCTAAACAGTGTTTAGTTGCTGCACTGGTTTCTAGTAAGAATCAACTGAAAGCACTAGTAGACATCTCTGCTCCTCTGATGTGCCTCTTTCCCAACAACCAGGAACAGCAAATCTTTTCCTTCCTCTTTTTTACATCCTGCAAAAAGCATCTGGAGCTCTGGCTTTGCAAATCTCTGACATTTACACAGAGGAGCTTCCTGAGCTCCCAAGAACTCATTGCAAAAACACTGTTTAACTCCTCTAATTTCAAAACGAAGTACGGAGCCTCTACTCGGGACAGAAATCCTGTAACAGGAGACTGCAATCTCATATCATGGCATTTCAGATCTGGACTGCACTTTCATCATTAAACGTATGCATAGGAAATCAAATCACCTGACGAATGAGATTTCTGGCACAAGTGGCTTACTGACATTCAGTAAGTCTAAAATTCATTGACAGAATAGATGATATTACTGCAACCATATTGTGCATCATAAAATCTATTATAAATACAATGATGTAACTGGTGCTCATGTTATGCTAAAACTTGAAATAGGGTGATAGCAAATAAACAAACAAACAAAGAAGAATCAGTGATAGTTCCCAGTTTAATCTCTATGCTTAGTTTTCTCATTTCAAAAGTATATCCTTTGAGCAAAATAATATAGTTTTTGTTACATTTTAAAGCAACTTTTTGTAGACTTGTTAAGAGTGCATACTATTATAAAGGCTAGACCTGTAGATGGCTGTATTTTGAGGCCCATCCTCAGCAAACACAGGTTACTGATCTCTATCAAACATATACTGTGCAGCCACACAAACCTGCCTATTATTTTAACGAAACCCACACCCTTAGTAGTGACTTTTCAGGCAATTATTGCATGCCTGTTCTAATCCAGTATTAATCAGTGTCAAGAAATTATCACAACAGCAGACAGCTTCAGATTTTACTGTGCTATGTCATGCTGGATGGAGACCTGGCTGCTTCAACAAGCAGGAATTTGAGGCAAATCAGATTGGCTGGCTTGACACTGTCACTTCTGTTAGCTGCCTCTGATGTCTCTAATCAGAAGGTACAGCTCACTAGAAGGGAACTCTGCACAGCTTAAAAAGAGCTTAGTCCCTTAGTGGGCATTTCTTGAGAAAGGTCCCACCACAAATCATACATTTCATCTGTGCTGGTTATTTCATCTCATCCTCAGTATTATTTCTGGCTTATCAAGCACCAAAAGCCTAGAAGAAAAACACTAACTATAATACCTTCTGTGGGCTGATGCCACTCAGATTCCCCTGAATTCGAAGGTGATGTCTTAGTGCTTTACCTGCTGTTTAAACCTTAAAGGGAGTTTACTGAGCTGAAGGGCAGCCTGCGTGGCCAAGAGTGCCTGCAGCTGCAGGAAACAGCATGAAAATAAGGCTGAGATGTTACAGCTGCCGTTTGAATTGGGGGCACACCTATTTGGCTACCTGAACACACAATTCTCTGGTACTGTTCGAGCCTGATTGCTAGTACATGATGCAAGTATCAAAGTTTTCTTTTCATCTCTAAAAGATATGGTGCATAACTTCTCATATTATCCTATCACTCAGCTTCATCTCTGACAGTAGGATCACTGGCAGAAGTGAAAAGGCCTGAGGAATCTGGTGCTGCAGTTAGCAAAAAGTCCCTGGATAAAAGACACACCATAAAAGTTTTCTGAAGGCAGCTTCGTGCCCACATGCCTTGCAGGGGAGAGCAGAGATCACCATGAACCCTGTTTCTTAGGAATCTCTTCTGGTTCCCTCACATCTTACCTCTTCTGGGCAGTCAGCATAAGTACTCCAGACCAAGAGACAGGACTGGTTAAGATAATCTGCTCCTAGATAAGGTATGAGAACACCCTGTGTGTGTCTTAAAGATACACCCTCCTTATCTGAAGCTAAGAAAGGACTTTATGCTTTTACAAATATATTTGAAAAGTAAGCATTACAAAGCTACCGTGTGCAATGTTTTTGGGGACCTCCTGATGTTCCTCAGAGATTAGTTTGCGTAACTCTAAATGCATGACTGTGATTTTTATTATCAACTAAAATGACAGAGGCAAGAGAATAAAAAATGGCCCCTAATTGCTCTGAGTAGTTTTTGCTAATATATAATACTCTCAGGCTTTTGGTTTATAACTGTATCTTTTTTTCTTCAATTGTGATTTATATTCATTTAATGCTCAATGTGGTCAGCAGTCTCATCTATAAAACTGCACACACTTTGGTTGTGTTCTTGCTGGCTAAGGATAAAGGAGAGCACATGAATCCTGAATCTACTGTTTATATTGTAGTAGTGGTATGTCTGTACTGGCTGGCACCAATCAGGAAGACTAAGACACCAGTCACCTACGTGATACACAGACATGCAGTGAAACATAACAATGTTTATAGCTTCAGAAAAAAAACCACCCAAGATATGGGATAAAATGACAAACATGGGCAAGGAAAGAAGAGATAGCTAGTTTGATAATTCCATATTTATAATGCAAATAACACTACTAT
Organism: Atrichornis clamosus; assembly: GCA_013400975.1. Taxonomy (NCBI): domain Eukaryota; kingdom Metazoa; phylum Chordata; class Aves; order Passeriformes; family Menuridae; genus Atrichornis; species Atrichornis clamosus. Next base: position 120,307 of record WBMZ01005593.1, read on the forward strand.
AAATTCAACTGGCTTACTGAGCACTGTATACTGAAAAATTATTAACTGTTGATCAAGCAAGCCATAGCCAGATCTTGCATTTATTTATTTTCAACAGCTCTGTTGAGGTGAGTCATTTTATGGCTGTCTGCATATCCTAAAGTAAATTAGCAAGCTCAGCATCAGTTACACCCTGTTACTGTTGTAATGGCCACTGCTTCCTTCCTTCCAAAGGTAAATTACAGTAGGATTTTAAAGAGCTAAAGCCCTCTAAGGTCTCAAGCATGCTGACAGCATTTTTGAAAATGTGGACTTTAACTTCTATTGCAATTTTCTAGTATCTTTATTAGAAAATGGTTATAGACATAGTTTATCAACAGGCTAAAACAAAAGGCATGATTACACAGTTATCTATGGCAAGGTCTGCACTTCTTTTACAGAGGTACATAATAAAGTGTACTTTGACCCTTCTGTCATCTGTACTGGAATACTTGCAGTACTCCTCAAGGAAAATAATGCAGCATTAAACAAATTGTTCTGAAATAATTCTAGTGAAGTAGATACCTATACTCAGACCTGATACATGAGGAAACTTAATATATTTAACTCATTGGCATTCAATTCCACTTTCCAAACAGAAGAATGGGAAATTTTGAACTCTTTTTGTTTTGTCAGCACTTCTCCACTTTCCATGTAGTTTCTATTACACTGTGTTACACAAATACTGCTGCAATGTTGAAGGTATCTGCACACCAAACTATGCTCATTTAAAATGCTACCACAGCTAATATAATATTTTAGTTCCCAAATTCTGATATGTAACAAATTCGAAGCTTAAAATCACCCACAATGCATCCCCCATTCCTCAGAGCATCCCCGGCTATGTTGGAAAGCTATAATGAGTCCAAAAGCTATGCTAAAACTGCGAGAGATGAAAAAAGGCTTATGGAGATATGAATGTGAAGTGATTAAGGCTACAGTTCTTCAGGCAAGATTGTTTCCTGACTGAAAAAAAAAAAAAAGAAAAAGGGAGATCTCTTCAGGAGAGGAATTCAGATGAACAAAAATAGCACTTCAACATTATCAGTGGCTTTTTGACAAGCGAAAAAAGGAGAGGGACAAACCCCAAATACACTAGTCTGGGGACTGAAAGAAGCATTCTGCTGAGGCAAAATTATTTTACATCAACGGTTTTGTATTTATAGCATATTTTGATCTGCAATTGCTTCAGCACAATACAGTACAAAGTTATCGTTGACTATGATGAAGAACACTTTAATCTACTGAATGTGCAAAAAGCATAAATGACTTCTTAATGGCACTTTTGTTTTGACTGACAGAGATTTACGTCAATGAGAGAAAATGTTTTAATGAAAGGAATTGCCACAAAGCATATGTCTATGCTTCCTTCACACAGATAAGTGAACGAGACAGACATTAACAAAGAAATACAGCTGCCTGCAATATCTGGCTTTCAATCTTCCCCATTCCATTTTTAAATTCATCACGGAGGCATGGTATTTTGATAACACATTAGCACAGTTGTGACATAAAAATGGCAATACCTATAAATTATTTAATTACATCTTTTAATATGACTATTGAAGATGTCAAAAGTCTTGCAAAGATAGAAACCCATGAGTGAAAAACCACCATAACTGATTAAAAATTATGTTATCAAAGATTCTCATTCCCCAGGCTAGCCCTAGTCTCTGCTTGCTTTTCAGTTTTGGATCCTTCCCATGTAACAGGAGGGCCACCAGGAAAATGTGTGGGTTTCACGTTTAGAGCAACTGCATATAAGAATTGCATTTCACAAAAGTCCCAGGCTTTTCCGACTATAAAAGTGCTTGCAGATGTATCCCATCGATGGCAGTCCTCTCTGCCTGCAGTGTGAGAGCACTGCTGTGACTGCTCTGGGACTACCCTTACGTGGAGGGAGCAGGACAGCAGGGAGAGAAGGGAACAGGCAAGTAAAATACTGTGAAGACTCCTATGGCAATCCAAGCAGATAAAATTCTTGAAATAATTACTTGTTGTGAGCAGCATTACTTTGTGATGACAAAAAATTCATACTGGGTCACACAATAATAGCAAGAAGAGCCAGACATGTCCTCTTCTAAACATATGGTATGTACTCTGTGAGATAACAAAAGCTGGGACATGACTTCACTTTCTGAAATAAATCTATCAAAAACTAAAAACTATGTTTCACCTGGGAACCGTATACCTGGCTGCCATGCTGGTTTTCAAGTATCAGGAAGTTATTTAACAGAAGTTGAGTGGAAGTTAATGATAAATTCACCCTTCAGAAGAGCATTGAACCAAAAGGCACCTGCTGAAATCCTGGTGGGGCAGAATATTTTGGCAGCAAAAATGTTGTCTGTATGTTTTCAGCTGGGAACTGAGTATTCCTACATGTTACTCTCATCTTAAAAAAAAGATATCCACTGATTATCAAACACTCTACAGATAATATAGAAAATGTCTGAGTGGGACAACTACTGTATTTATCTATTCTCTCTCTCTGAATTCAGCAGATTGCTCCGTTTCTTATGAACAAAAAAGTGCAGCCCCTCTCTCATCTGCTTGAACTGATGCAATTAATGAGCTAAAACAAGCATTGCCACAAGCACGATTCATTATCATTGTTCCAGTGTATGTTCAAATTATGTTTAAAATAGTTGGCAAAGAGTATTGTTGAAAGAGTAATAAAAGATTGCTCAACACATCCATATTCTTTAAGTTTCTTTCTGTATAGAAACATCACTCTTCATATAAGCATGTAAGAATTTGATTTTCTTTCATACTAGACTGCAGCCAGTACTAGACCATTATTATTGTATTATACACATGACCAAATTAGATTAGCAGTAAATAATAGTGAATTAATAATGAATAATAACGAATTATTAATAATTAACAGTCAATAATAGTGAATTAATATTGAATAATTTTTTTCTGTAATACACAATCTCTCACTCTTGCTGAAACACCACAAAACAAAATTTTAAAAAACCTTAACTAAAGGAAAGTATTTTCCTTTTTATATATTTGTAGAATGAGTCAACTGTTTTTGCTTATCTGACTAGGTCCTCTGCTTTACAAAACTACACAGGCATAGGAAGACCTTTTCAACTGAGTGCCTACCTACAGTGTGTCCAGCAAGACTAATAACAAGTTACACTTGTTTACAGTGTATAATGGAATTCTTTCCCAAGGGTCCAAGTTTTGCAACTTTTCTCACATTAAAAGCCCCAATCATGACTAATTCAGCAAAAACAACTGCCTATTTTTTATTTTCCAAAAAGATAATACATTAACCATCTAAATTTTTACTTAATCTTCTAAGCAATTATAATTTTTTAAAAGTCTTACAACTGTAATTGACTTCACAAACCCAGGCTCATGACTGCTAGTCTATTTGTATAAAATAAAATCAGTGAAAAGTATTGCATATTTATTGAATAACATGCAACTTCATATATTCCATCATAAATCCCAAAAGTATGTCAGAAAAGTCTTTCAGTGTTTTCTGCCTATGCTGTAAACCAGCAATCCTTGGGTTGCCTAAACAACAGGTTTTAATTCTCTCCAGGAAGAGCAGATCTTATTTGGATATTAGTCTGAAAGATTCAGCTATGCGTTCTCTCTAAAACTGTGTAGGAACATATCCATGGTCGACAGAGGAATCTAGTTACTGAAGTTAAGAGAAAAACACACTGCCAGAAGGACCCTTTGGTACTCTGCCTTGTCCTTTCCCTGTTGCCTCACCCTGTCAATCACACCAGAGAAGACAGTACAAGATATTTCTTGCACACATGTACAAGTCTCATAATCGATACTTTTGAGGCAACTTTTATGAAAAGTCACACAGGGAGAGGATACTTCATTATTGAAGTCTCTGTGTTACTTTACAGTAAGAGAAAGAAGTTTCATGTTAACCAGCATCAATCCACCACAACCTGACACAGATGAGTATAACGATCTTGATATAATTTCCCAGATGAATAATCTTCTCAGCAAAAACTGCTAAACATTATCAGTTGCTGTTCAGACAGCCCAGCCGTGATGAGTCAGGCTGTAGGAGCACCTCAAGCTTCAGAGAAGCCGGAAATCTGCCAGTGATTAACGGTAGAAGCCTCCAAAATGTAAGAGAAATAAGGCTACTGGCTCATTTACAAAATTCTGTCCATCGTTAAGGTCAGACAGACCTTGCAGTGCTTTTTCCTCACATGGTTATATCAACATGTGAAAAAGACCTGTGTCTCTGCAGCTGACACAGTCACACCGAACAGCCTCCCTGTGTGAACACAGGTTATGTTGTCAGAGGAAGGTGGCTGGCAAGCTGTATCATTTGGAGATGAGGTCTAGTTACACCAACTGCAAACCCAGTTTGTTGACACTTTGGTTTGACCTAAGGCACTCTGCTAACATCACATCTATCCCACAGAAATGCTGTAGGATAGATGGCAATGTAATCCATGCTATGCACAATACAGTTTCCCTGCTCTAACGTAAGTTCAGAAACATGTATCACAAGCATGTATTCATCTCTTTAAAATTATAAGCTTATTTTCCTAGGATTTAACAGTATTGATCCTTTTCTGTAAGAAACATTTCATTATTATATCACCTATGTTTTACGATGAAGGTGATGTACAGAATTTTTGTGCCAATTATGTATTTAAGAAACATGTGACAAGATTTCCTTACAACACTTTTCCATAGTCACTGGTTTTAATCTAGTGTAGCATGGCCTTGCAAATGATTTTCCTCTTTAGCCAGGAAAAAATAAGCCAGCAAGCAAGTTGCTTAATGCTGTTTACAATATGTCTTCTTAAGGTCAAAATTAACATATGTAATAATTATTTTGAGAAGTGACACAGTGATGCATCAAGCATGAAAGAGGTCAAGAGTAAGTCCACTAATAGTGTCATCCTTATATATCTCCAATATTCAAAAGAACCTGGTTTCAACCGGTTCAGTCTCCTTCATGAATTTTTGGGATCGTTTATACATATAAATACACATCAAATGGGTTCCTTCACAGGGTGAATCAGTGCAGAAACATTCTCTGCCTTGCCCTTGTAGGAGCTGGTTTCCTACTACACCGAGTTCTCAGGTAGCCCAGGGAAATCAGTGCCTGAACTCAGACACTCAGGCTTGGTGCTTAAATTTAGCTAGTATGAATAGGCCCACCTCCAAGAGCCTGCTTATCTTCATACAAAGTTTGCTGAAATTCCCAGAGATTTTGCTTAGAGCTGTGTTGGCTGAACATGAATTGCTGAACCTTTACAGGCTTCTGTTTTTCATGTGTAACATTTTCCTATTGCCTTTGAATATTCCCACAAGACTACACATCTCCACTACTACCTAACAAAGAATACTGTTTAATATAACTACATTTTTATAAGTGGCTTAGGAGTAGTATGCTAGCCTGTTTACAAAGTGTTTGCCCTCCATAAGCATGTTTTAAATGCTTTTCCTTTAAACTTTTCCATGCATTTGTAGACAGAAGAGGCTGAACATCACTATGTCTTTTAGATTTAATTGCTGCTCCCTGAAGCAACTAACCTATATCACTGCACCAAAAGTGTTGCAGTTGTTGATGTCCAGGTTGTGCTGATAACTAAACAAACCTTTCAGCTGTCAGAATTGACAGTGACACAGACAAGACATCCTCTCTATAAAGTGGAAGCACCACAAACACATCAGGGAGCTAATATACTATTCATTCAAACTTTTTCCAAGGCAAAGCAAGAATCAAACGCATTTTTTTTTCTATAGCTGCATTCAAAGGAGGCATACTCCTTAGAATCATATTACAAGACAGCACCACCTTTCTTTCCAGAGAGATGTTGGAAAGGGACTGAATTGCACGCAGCTAGGCACAAAAAGCATGGCAAGTAAGGGGAAACGGCCTAACTTTATAGCATTTCAGGACCTTGTAGCAAAACTGAACTAGTCTTAGCAATAGAGTTAACTGTTTTTTTCTGGTTTCCCTTACAGTGGATACATTGGTAGGTCAGGAGCTGCAGTAGAGAAACAGTATTTTGGGCAAATCACGGTCAAGTCTCACTACATACCAAAACAGAAAACAGTAACTCACACTCTGAAAGAGACAAAGACAGAGAGAATTAATTAACTCTTCCTTGAACATACAGTCATTCTAAATTACAAACTGCAGGATAAAAGGCCTAGTGATAACTCTATTATGGCAACAAATTATATGCTTTATCTAAATATAGCAGAGACATTGTAAGAAGACGCTGTCCTTCCCTTCCCCGCCCTATTCAGTCAATTTCTACTGCACACATTTACACACCTATTTCAGCCACTGAAGTGTTTACAGATGTATGTGAGCTGGAGCCCACTCTACCAATTTAAAGCTCATAGTCATGCAGAACACAAGTGTATTTCACGGGGAAAAACTGGGTGTGACATACTTGCTAGGAATACTTCCGAAACTTTGTCATATCTATTAAAGAGGTAATATGACCCAGTGTCAAACCAATCTCCACACTAATATATTTTTGATGGTTATTTGCTAACTGACATTGTTTCAAACACAGAAATTTAGAAGTTTCAAACCGACACACTGAGAGCAAAAGGCGGTTTGTACATACAACGTTCTGTCACTAAGGTGTTAGCTAGGTGTGCCATAGGAAACTCAAGACACAAGTCCTCCTAAGTGGAGACAAGAACATTTGGAGAAGTGTCCAAATTTCTAGTCATTAGTCAGAAATGAAGCTAAGGTACCCAAGTAAAATCTGTTTCCTTATTGCCAAAGCCTAGTTCGGCTTTTTCATTCTGAGCTCTATTTAATTTCTGCAAGGATATGCAAAAACCACAAAACCTGAGACTCTCCAGGTACATGAGTCGGATGTACACCAAGGTGTTATTTCCTCCTAACTGTCCTCCATGCCAAACCAATGCATGTTCTCACTGATGCAAGAGAGAAACTTTAGTGTAAATCCTGAAGTTATACAGACTTGTAACACTCGATATATATTCAACTGAGGTCAAAAGTGTGCTGATTATCCACAAATTTCTCATGCACTGGTCAGCATTACAGTAAAATGATAATTATTCGTTATAGTGGCAATATTCATTAATCTCCCCAATTAACCCCTGATTCCTCTGACTTAAGGTTAATAACACCGATTCATGTGACACCAAGGGACTAATCTCAGTCTGGGAAAACCTTTCTATCTGAATTGTTAGCAACCAGATAATTTTCTCCTGCCAGGACAAAAATAATAATAAAAAAATAATAATAAAAAACACCTTGTAATAAAACACCAACTAGATTATTATTATTTTTATTACTGCCACATTTTCCCCAATACTATTATTTTCTATATTTACCTTTCTTGCATCTCGTATCATCCTCCGAATAGTTTCCTTTATAGTGTAAGGCTGTGCTCGTGGTGGATGAAAAAGCAGATCGATATTTGTGCCACCAGAAATTCCAGGCATCAGATAGGGCCAACCTAAGTCAAGATTTGGAGCTTCCACATCTGATTCAATGGGCCAGTAGGTTCCCGAGGAAGAGGTGTCATCAATGGCATGATTAGAGGAATAAATTGTGTTTTGGGGAAGTTTGTGAACATTGTTCAAAATATAATCAATTTCCTCATCTGCGAGGAACTCTGAGCATCTCTCTTTGGAAAGAAATTCTTTGTAGGTTTCTAAACCTCCTTCAATCAGAGCATCAATAGCTATTCGGTACCATTCCTTGTAATGAGGTTCAATATAGTTATCTGATCTGCATTCATCATGTAAGGAGGACAGCAAAGATGAAGTTTCCATTTTCACATGTATTTTGTATAAAGTCTTTTAAGCTTCCATTCATGAGCTGATGAAATGTATCTGCAAAGAGAAAAAAAGTAAGAAAACAACCAGAATATTTCCAGATATCTATGATGCACACAGATATTAACTAAAAGACTTTTCTGGTAATGTTGTTCTAAGTTTTTCTAGCACCTTCCAAGAATTTAAAAATATTTTGAAAACACTCAGGGACTAATATTGCCAAATGAATATTAAAGAGACAGATAAAGAGTTTTTACATAAAGGAAACTAAACACCTAATTAAGTGATCTAAGGAAGTTCTTATATTAAAAGCTACATCACAGCTCATAACACATGGAACATCTGTACCAGGAATTCGAATGCATACCCAATGCATGTTTCAATACACTATCATAGGCTGTATTTCAAAACCCCCTTTGTAACAACTGACTGAGTGCTGTTCAAAGAAAGACTGCAGAAACCAATTAAATTTCCTACTTTTTCATGCATTATTGTCTCTGCAACGCATCCCTTTTCTTTGGCTTCTTTGAAACCACAGTCATTGAGGTACTTCTCCTTATCTATCTGTTCTCTCATGCTGATCTAATCCATTTGTTGCTCCCAAGCAGGACCAGCCTCCCTCATTTCAGTGAGTTATGAGGAACTCCAGAAAGATTTATCCTCCCACATCTGGGATCAAACTCTGAATCAGCAATTTGATGTCTAGTTTCCACCCTGCTCATTCCTTCTGCCAAAAGGAGCGGCTGCTTTAATCTTTTTTTTTTTTCCAGAACATTAATAACAAGTTGTTTACTGCTGATGTTTTATAAATTCATTCTTAAACATTTTTCATTTCATTTAACAAGGGCTGAGAGGATTGGTTTGTGCTGTGGATTTGGGATTTAAGATAGAGGGAGAACAAGTACCCAGTGTTTCTTCCTTCTCATTTGTGCAACCCTAAGTAAGTAACCAAGGAAAAAAGGTGGTGGGGAGGCGTTTCATGACAGCAGCATCAGCAAAGCCATGTGAAATAGAAAGATGATACACGGCAGCACAGTTTCATTTCTCAGGACTAGGGCAGAAGCTTAAGAGAAAGAAGTAAGAAGGATATTGAACAAAGGCGGAATAGTTAGAAAAAGCTTATATTATGGATAGCTTGAATGTTAATGTCGGGCTTCCCTACAAGCCTAATTAATAGCAGTATCATAGCAAAAAATAGTCATATGGAGTTCTGATTTCATTTACTGGCTTATAAATGTTACTCAATTCCCTCTTTGCATCAAGACCTTTCAGATATTTTTGCAAACAGTGCAATTGCTTTCCACTGTCTGCTGGGAACAGTTTAAATCTTCCTGAAAGGAAATGTAAATTAGCTATATTAACCTAAAGGAATGAAAATTAAAATCTCCATAACTACTGATAGTTCAAAAACCAATTAAATATTCTCAACTAAACCAAGATTTATAAGGAACTTGGGAAGTCTGAGGTTAAAAAAAAGACCAAGAAAGAGAAATCCAGATCTGAACCTGGCATCAGCATGTCATATGGCATAATTCCATTTGAATCCTGTCTCAGCCAAGGGCAGATCTTCCCAGATAGGATTGCTTTTGAGCCTGGGGGAAAGGAGTGTTCCTGGCTGCTTCCAAAGTAGCTCTTTGTGGTGAACTGGAAAGCAGAACACGAAAAGGATTTGACTGCTCTCCCCTCAACTGAGAACTACATGTATTCCTGTGACAGATGTTCAGGGCTTCGTTCTACAGTGCTCTCACAGGTAGAAATGAAATGTTATAAAATAGGAGTGATACCATTTTCCCTTCCACAGATGCAGATACAGCCCGTGGTGGAAGAACTAAGCACACAGTACAGGCAAGACAGACAGTTTCAAAGGTTAAGCTCTTAAAATACTGTAAAATTAAACCAGTTACATCAGTGTCCCAATCATCTGGAACAGGTTTTCAAGACATTTTAGATAAAGAATGAAGAACAACTGAGAGTACAAAAAGCAGCAACTCAGCAGAGTTGTTCTGAAGAGTCTGAAGACTAATGCAGGTGACTTTACCGAGAATCCGATACAGCCCTCTTTTAGGGCCCTCCAGGACAATTCTCCAGTCAGTGTAGTAAAACAGTCTAGTCAGTCTTATTATGATGTTTAAGAATAAATACAATTTTACAAAGGCAAGTGAACGACATTTCTAAAATTCTTACTACTTTGGAATAAATATACTTCTAAAATAGAAATTTTGCCACTGATTGCATTTGTACAGTTGAGAAAGACATGTTTATTTCAAAAGCTTGTCTAAATTAATTTTTTCTTCTTCTCATTCTGTCCTTTGAAACTAATATAAGCGAACAGAACAATATTTAATATGTAACATTGTGCAACATCAAATATTGAATGTTATGAATAAATAAAAGGAAAAAATTATTGCATATGTGTTCTGGCTCACATGCATTTCTTTTATTAGGTTTGGTTCTTTCATTTGTTTTTCACAATTGTATAGTATATTGCTTGACTTTTCACTGAAAACAATGAATTAATTAATTGTGGCATAGGTCAAATACAGCAACTTATGCTCAGACTTATGCTGAAAGCAGGGTATACATATAAGTAATCTTGGAAAGGTGAAACTTCTAGTGCAGCATCGTCCAAACAAGAATAGTCATTTTACAGTGAACACCTTTGAAGTCGATGCTTGATTTACAAGTGCTGTTTACAAAAGAAGCTTAAAGTAGCGCATATTTATTTAAGAAAGTAAATGTAAAATTTGCCAGAATTGAAATAAATCACAGAACACTCAAAACAAATGAAAACATTTTAATCCTGGTGTTTGAAATTAAGGACATCAGCATGAAGTACATTCATACGAAACAAAAGAAAATGCCCAAATTAAAGCGACGGCTTCAGGTATATTTGACAAAAACTCTAGATGTCTTGACACATTTTGCTCCTTAGAATGTAGGAGCTACTTTGTAGAAACTGAACCTATGAAACTATGTAATTTTGGATAGAGAGGCAGAGGTTTAGACAAAATCCTTAAATAAACTTTTTGGTATCTTCTTCAGACATGTGTTATGTTTCTGCATGATAAACTTGATTCTTCACAGGTCCTCCTCAGGTCAACAATTAGATTAGCAAGGTTGTGCAGAATGAGGCCCATCTCTGGAGGCTTACAGATCTTTATCAGACTTTATGTACATGATTATAAATTTTACCAGCACTGGGAAAGTTGTTGTTCATTCTCTGAGGAATAACCTTAGCTGTTAATTCCAGCCCAGCATATCAGCCATCTTCTCTGCTCGAACACAGGGATCAGTCACTTAAAACTTTTTTAATAGTGCCATTAATAGGCTTAAATTGAATTTAAACTCCAAAGCAGCTGCTGCACTGATGTGATCATCTTGTCCTTCTATTAACAACATGCTCAAACCCTTCTAATGACATTATCAGCAAGAAAAGGCCTTTTTCTATGAGAAACAAGTAAATGTGCCTTTACGTAGAAAGATATGGAGACTATCCCAGACTTCACAAAAGCAGCAGATGACATATGTCCACTAAAGAAAATTATGCAACATTCTATAGGGGTTCCAGGCTAGTACTAAAGACAAGGAACTTCCCTGCCATACTAACAGTAACAGGATTTGAAAAATTTCCTATTCAGCAACTTTGGGAAGCAGCTCTAACCTCAGGCTCGTATAGCCAGTCCTTTGCAAGGGCTTGGCCATGGTGCTCTCCTCAGGATGTCCTTATCTCTTTTCCAATGTAAATGTGATTACTTTGACAGTTTCTGCATAAAGTTTCAACCTTGCCAGGAAATTTAAAGCTGGGGAACAGCTTGTTGCAAGCTGTTGCATACTCTCAGGTATAGTTTTTAGGGCATCCACCTGAGCACCTCTGGCCCGCGGCTCTACCGAGGAGCCTCCCCACAACTTACAGGCCTGACATGACCAACCTTCAACAGAACAAACAGGGGTTTTATGACAGCTGCTTTCCACCAACCTTTCTATTAAAGAATTGTATCAAGAATAAATAATAATTACCTACATTAAGCAGTGACAGGCAATTATTTAATTGTTAACGAAATTACGTTTTCTGTGGATGCAAAGAGCATCAAATCCAAGTGAAAAACAACACCGCGAGCGTTCTTGCTGCTTTATTTTCTCCTTCTCGTTTTGTATTTGTTTGTTGGTTGTTTTTGTTGTTGTTGTTGGGGGAAGGGGGGGGCTCGTTCAACTAGAAAGTTAACTTTCTACGCAAAACGGAGGCAGCGGGCGCTCCGCTGGGCGACACCGCACATGTGCCGCCCCCGGCCCGGCGGCGTGGGGGCCGCTTGCGCAAGTGGGCCTCGGGAGGGAGCGCGGCGTGGGAGCTGCGGGAGCCGCGCCCGCGGGCCGCCCACCGC